>PITA01017680.1:0-42615 GCA_004023965.1 Spilogale gracilis | reverse complement strand
ACAATCGCCAAACTGTGGAAAGAGCCAAGGTGCCCATCAACAGATGAATGGATAAAGAAGATGTGGTACATATATACAATGGAATACTACGCCTCCATCAGAAAGGATGAATATCCAACTTTTGTAGCAACATGGACTGGACTGGAAGAGATTATGCTGAGTGAAATAAGCCAAGAAGAGAAAGTCAAGTATCGCATGGCTTCACTTACTTGCGGTGCATGAGGGGTAAACTGGAGGACAGTGGGAGAAGGAAAGTAAATGGGAACTAGGGTAATCTAGGGAGGAAAATGAAACAACAGAGACTTTGGACACAGAAACAAACTGAGGGTCTTGGAGGGAGGGGGGAGATGGTAGAGCCTGGTGGTGGGTACTGGGGACACCTAAAGCGTGGAGCACTGGGTGTGGGGAATGGGGGATGAATCTTGGAACACTGGAAAAAAAAATAGTAACAATAAAATTGTAAAATTCAAAACAAACAAACAAACAAACAAACAAAAAAAGCATGCTGATGATCATTAGGATTTTTTTCAGCTTTATCCCTTATGACTATCATCTAGTATTCCCAAACTAAAACTCTAATTATCTAATGTGACCAGAAATACATGGAGGGGGTCCAATTTCCCAGAACTCCAGAGAAAAACATGAAACATCACTTTTGTTTTAGATTTTCTGAAATGCATTAGGAGACTCTACTGGCCAGCCTAATACTAACCCAACTCACTCTTTCTAAAACATATACATACACGTTCACACAAACATGCACACACAGACACACCCTGTCACAAACTTAAATATAATGCTGGTAATAATGGTAGGATGGAAAGATCAGAATTTAGTGTTTCTTATTCCCAAACTAATAATTCAAAGTGGGATAGTAAATATAATCAACTCAACTGCATGACCAGATGGAGAAATATGAGATCATATAACTGGAGGGGCAAATAAAAACAACAATGAACCGTAAGATGCTGTATTTAAACCATAGACAAAAAATACTAAGGGATAAACTGTCCAAAATATAGAAAAAGATTGTCAGATTGCTAAAAAAAAAAAAAGCCTATATACATGTAGCTTAAAAATACTTATTTCATATAGGAATCTAGAAAGTTTGAGATAAAAAAATGGTATGAAAAGAATTGCCATGTTAACGCTAATGCAAATATTCTCATTATAACAATATTGGACAGACAGAAAATAATCCCAGAAAAAGGAAGCCATTTCAGAAATATAGTCGTGATTTATAATCTAGGAATATTTATCTTTCAAACGTGTTTGCCCTAGTAGCATATTCTTAAAATATAAGAAATAGACTGATGGAGTTTTAAGAATAGACAAACCCATAATTATAGTAAAGTTTTAACAGACATCTCTTAGAAATTAATGCAATAAGCAGACAGGAAGGATACTGGAGATTTGGCCAACATATATAACAAATCAAGATCTATGCCATTAAAACCCATCAACTGAGCAATATTCATTCAATTGGAACAATAACTAAATTGGCTACCTGCAGGGCATAAAGCAAATCTCAACAGTTTTCAAAGGAATGCATTCTAGTTAATATGATCTCTACTCACAATAAGATTATATTAGGAGTTAGAACAACAATATAAGTAGAAAGTAAAAGTAAATTCCAAAATTCAAGCGTTTCCTTCAAACTATGTAGTTCAAAGAAGACACAGCAAAAATCAGGGAAAAAATGCACAAAATTGAAAACAAGACAGTATTTTTCAGGGGTAAAAAAGAAAAATAAGAAAGTTTTTTTGCAGAGAATAAAAATATCAAATCCTTAATTAAACTAATTAAAATTTAAGAAACGTAACAGGAGGCATTAAGACTCAGTGTCGTAAGTTAAGAGAACAGCTCTATAGATTCTCAAAAAAAATTTAGATATAGATTATTTTTTGTATATATATGTATATATGTGTATGTGTGTATATACTATACTCATATATTATAATACACATGTAATTATTCTATTTAAGTAAAATAATAAGCCATGTAAAACCTATGTTTTATCAATTTTAAGTACTCTATCACACTGTGGGCTCATTTTGAACTTAGATCCAGTAATTCTTTTTTATGAATTGCTGCAAAACAATTATTTTTTTTCCAAACTCAACTCAGCAGGACCTCCTTAGCCCTCAAAATATCACAACAAAGTCATCATCTTCTTAGGAAAGTCATAACATCATGGCAATGATAGGTTTCAGGTAATATAAAGAAAATTAATATTGAGGGGTTATCACCAGGAACAAGGACACAGAAGAAAGGTACATGTTCATCATATTGACAAGGGATTAAATATGAGCTATTTCAGGGGTGCCTAGGTGGCTCAGTTAGTTATGTATCTACCTTCAGCTCAGGTCATGATCCTAGGGTCCTGGGATCGAGCCCCACATTGGGCTCCCTGTTTCTCCCTCTGCTTGTGTTCTCTCACTCACTCTCTCTCTCTCTCTCAAATTAATAAAATCATTAAAATAAATAAATAAATCTGAGTTATTTCAAAGTAATAGTTACAACTGAGTAGCAATTCACATATGTCAAAGTACTATGACATGTTAACTCTGATATGAGCTACAACCCATATGATTAGGCATGGTGAATACCATTAGGCACAATATTAAAAAAAGAAAAAGCAAAACAAAACAAAAAAACAAGCAAAACGGTCAAATATATAGGTGACCTGAATTTTAGGTGGCAAGAGCACATTACTTTAACCTATCAATTGACAAGTTAGTGCAGAAAATAGGTCAATGCAACAGAAGACAGTGGGGGAAAGTAAGGCTAGATTCTGGATTTCCAGCCAAACTGGAATCGATAGGCAAGATGTTACACATGGGTTGGTTTATCAAGAAAGATACAGGGAGAGCAAGCTATGTGGGAGAACAGGTAGAGGCATGTCCAAGAACATACACAGATCTTGGATCAGAAGTTTATGTTGAACATGAAAGATCCAAAATTTCTTTGAATATGTATAAAGCTAATCATCAAAGATACATTCTGATGCTTTGATATTTTGCCAAAGGCAAAAGAGTAATGACATACTGAATAGCTTAGTATCAATTTAAACAAATACATTATGAATGTGTTTAAAAGGTCTTTGAATTTATTTTTGATTTTTTAAATTTACTTTTTAAAAAATATCAAGATACATTGGAAACATTTACAGAATATTAACATACAATTAAATATTAAACTACAAGTGCACTTATTAAAAACACTGAGTCTGAAATATAACTATCTGGTCTGAAGTTCTACCTGCTCCAATGACTAACTTTAGTGCCTATGGCATAGTTTCCCCATTTGTAGAATGGTGATAAGAATAGTCCTACCTCTTAGGTAAGGAGAACTAAAGAATTTAATAAATGAAAACACTAAGAATAGTGCTTAGATCACAGAGTCAAACACTCCTCAAGTGTTAGACAGAACTTTCCAATGTAAAAAGGAATTGCAATGAATGTACTCATTTTTCACTGATGTTAAAAAGCTGAATACTATTTCATAATCTGTCAAATTAAAGATACATAATTATTTATTTTTGGTAAAAAATGTTTTTAATTTTTAATTTATTTTTGAATGTACATATTTTATTTCCAATTTTTGTAAAAACATATCAAAGTAAATGGTGTCATTGCTCAAATTAGAAAAAAAATTATCACCTTGCAATATTCAAGTTAGAAAACATATTATTTAAATCAATCAATTTGGATTCAAAGTAATGCAGGTAATGTAAGGTAATATAAAAAATTAATTCACCTATAAAATCTATTTTTAGCAATATTAAACTTTCCTAAATAATTTAATCCTGAATACTGCAATGAACAATTTGAACTGAATACTGCAATGAACACCTTTTATTCAATGTTAAGTAATTTGTTTTTGTGTGTATATATGAGTACCCTCCAATAAAAATATTAATACTTGTGGAAATACTCTTCATTAATGATTTTTTAAATTTGCCTGTATTAGTTGAATCTTTGATTTTGTACCACTATAATAAAATAAGAGTAAGATTAAAATAAAAGAGCTCATACCACCCTAATATTAAATAAAAATACTCAAGCATTATTTATAAATGTATAAGAGGAGACATGCAACCACATCCATAAGTTATTAAATATATAATTTTGAAAGTAATATATATTAAGTAATAAAATCCTGAAGGGCAAATACAAAGCATTTGAAAAAAAGTAGTTGTAACCTTACTACCCAAAGATAATTTATATTAAAATTTTATTAAAAATTTTTCATTTATCTTTCTATTTTTTTAAAGCTTTTATTTATTTATTTATTTATGTTAGAAAGAGAGAGAGTTCATGAGTGGAGAGAGGAGCAGAGAGAGAGGGACAAGCAGACTCTGCACTAAGCACAGCACATACCATGGGGGCTGGATCCCAATTCCACCATCCTGAGATGAGGACCCAAGGTGAAACCAAGAGTGGTATGCTTAATCAAATGAATCAGCCAGGTGTCCCTAGCTTTCCATTTTAATACAATATATGCAACATCTACATCTGTATCTATCTATGGAAAAATAATCACCTGGAACAAAATATTAATAGTGCTGAGATTGAGAAACCATGTGTGTGAATTTCTCTTTTTTAAAATATTTATTTATTTTCAAGAAAGAGAGTGGCTTGAGAGAGAACATGAGAGAGAGATCACGAGAGGGGTGAAAGGAGGAGGGAGAAGCAGACTCCTCACTGAGCAGTGAACCCAAGGTAGGACTTGATTCGAGGATACCAGGATTGTGATCTAAGCCAAAGGCAGACTCTTAGCCAACTGAGTCACCCAGGTGCCCTGAGAGTTTATCTATCTTACCCAAATTAAGTTGGCTCTGACAGTCATATTGGACTATAAGGATGAAGACAACATTCAGTATGCTTGTCCTGGGACTTTTGAACTCAGTTCCCTTCTTCATAGTCTCCTTTGCTGCTCAAAATGAAGAAGGGTTGTCTTTTGCTGACTATATTTCTAAAGCTCCCACATCAGCCTTATTCAATATCAAGCTGTATTAAAATAGTATTTATAATATGCATGGATAATACAGTGTATTATATAATTTATATATATATAATATTACATAAATACATACACATACAACTCTAACCCTAAATATATGTTGTAATATATAACTGGGTAAGAAGATACTAACTATATTGAAATTTTTATTTCTATACCATCATATTTTCTTACATGTCCTCAACTGCAAGTTCAGATTATCATTTTTAAGCTACACTTTTCCTAAATATTATTAATTTACCTTTTAAAGATATTTGGGTAATAACTTTAATTTCATTCAATTACCATTTTTAATCATTTTTATTTCAGCCATATAAATTAGGATAACTTCACCCATTAGAAAATTATGAAAATGTAATTATGTATGCACAATAATCACTATTTTAACAATTGCTGCTGTTGTGCTAATATGCAGTTACAGATTGTTGAGTTATGGAGAAAGGCACACAGGCTTGATAAATATGAGCACAAAGCCTTTCAGTTCTCTAAATATACACATACACACACAAGATTCAAAGAACCTTCCTTTTCTAGAGGAGCCAAAAGCAATGTTTTTCTTCACTCAAATATTACTACAACCATTACCTATTGCACAAGTTCACTTGATTCTTCTTTCTCAAACTAGAATTTAAAACTCTCTTCATATAAAAACTCTGAATGATGCCTTATTTTGGTGTGAAAAAGAGACCTCTAAAAATAGCAATTGCATTAAAGAAGTTAATAGGACTTATATTTTAATCGTTCTATTACACAGAATCAGATTTGATTAAGTGATAAGGGACTTATCATTGATCATCCAAACCATAGCAGATTTTGAGATTTAATAAATCATCTGAATTATTAACAGTTACTAACGTTGTAAATAACACAAAACCCAAGTGATTATTTAATCACTTAAATTCCCACAATAAACAAAAACACTGCCACTCAATGCAAAGACACTTTAATGGAGATAAAGCAATCTCTCAATAATTTTAGTGGGTGCATTTGTTTTCTAATCATAATTATCATTATGTATCTTTAATAGTGACTTATTTTTCATTATCTCAATGATGTCATCACCCTATAATTTGGATTATAGATAAAGCTTTTTCATTATCATGAAGGACTCAGTGAACTCCTACTCCCAGTTCAATTATTGCAACAATTTTAAACCCATGTACAAGCTAATTATAAGACAGCATGAATAGCCAGAATGAATATAAATAATATCAATGGTTCATGTTCTCACAGCATGATACTGTTAAACACTTACTGTAAGTAACCAATTTTTTTTAGGTGTCACTGGGAAAATGTGCTTATAGAATGATTTCCTGTGTTATAATATAGCAAGCCAACCATCCTACATTTCTATACTGTTCTGCCCCATATTTTTTTCTGAATTAAAGCTTTCTCTTTCAATAGATATCACAACACTGAAGTTTATGGATTTCATGTTATTGTGCTATAAATTCAAAGAATATCTGCTTAACTACACATATGGTAGCCACTAAATAGGGATTTCATTATGGATGGATGACACAAAAACATATATTTAGGAGAAATTTTAACATCTAAAAGGATTTCATCATAATTACAGAATTAAAATTCTAAATTACTTCTGAAAGATGCAACATGATGCTGCAGAAAAAGATTACTGTGAGCCAAAAAAGGTAGACTCATTTACTGATCAGCTCTGAGATAAACGGCAGGCCACTTTTATTATTTTGGTCTCCTGTTTTCATTTGCTGTACAATAAGAGAATTGAGTTACATTAAATCAAAAGTTAAAACTATAACATCAAAGTTTTTGCTTACATATTAACAAAAAATCAATGAAACAAATGAAAAAAATAGCAAGATACATAAAAACAATTTTCCAGAGAAATTTATTTTTGCCAGATAATTTAACACCCTTAAACTTTAAAAGAAATTCTAACATTAATTCTAGAGAACATATGAGAAAAGGATTTCTTTCAAAAACATTTCAAGTTTGTATTTAACATAAAAGGGAAACATTAATTTAGAATTTAAGTACTATAAAAATGCTTATACAATTCATAGGCAAATTAAACATTTAACTGTTTTCCTTTTCTACTCAGCATTTCAGAAAGATAATTTCATCTCTCAAAACAGTCATATTTTTCTTACTAAAGCTGATGACTTTATAGAATTTCTAGATATTCTAAATATTTATGGCTGAGTATACAATATTACAATGAAATTTTGGAAATAAACCCAAGATTATTTCAAGGAGTACTGATACAGAAAATTTAATTTCAACATTAAAAACTGTTTTACCTCAATAAAGAAAAGAGGACAGAGATTCTATTTACTAAACATGTCTCCTGAGTGATATTTATTGGTTGCTAGATGAAAAGAACTTCAACCTAACAATCATGCTCCCCAGTCAAGGGATACAGAAAAAGATGTTTTATAGAAGCCAAGATGTAAGAATTGTTACCTATGCTTAGTGTGGAACCTGGGGTGCTGGAGTGTTTTTCTTAGTGTTCTTCTAATAGCCTTCAGCTCTCATCACTCCCTGAAACACTTCCATCACAAGAAGAAAAAAAGAAAAGAGAGAGAGAAAAAAAAAATCTATCTCCTCTTCTTGCCCTCTTCCTTCTATTTTGGTGGATTTCTAAGGCTGACTACTCAGTACTAGTCTCATGATGGGGCAGATGAGATTTCTTGGTTCTTCTGGTCCACCTCTATTAGTTTCCTAGTGCTGACATAACACATTATCACAAATTTAGTGCCTCAAAACAATGCACACCTCTTATTGCAATTCTGGACTTTCAGAGTCTAAACTTCATATTCCTGCCTAAAGTAAGGTGTCAGCATGGCTAACTCTTACTACAGTCTTTAAGGAAGAATTCATTTGCTTGCTTTTACAGGCATCTACAGACATCTGCATTCCTTGACTTGCAGGCTCTTTACTGGCTCTGCTTCTATCAAAGGATCCCCTGCTCTGCATCAACCCTCTTATCTCTCTCCACAGAACTTTCGCCATGACATTAGATTCCCTGGGATAATCTAGAATAATCTTGTCATCCAAAGATTCCAGGAATCCCATTAAAGTGTCTTTGCATTGAGTGGCAAAAGGGACCTCTTGTCTGTGGTTTATTCGGGTCCTTTTTGCCAGTAAGGTAAGGTATTCACAGGTCCCTGGAATTAGATGTGGACATCGTGAGGTTATTATTCAGCTGAGGACAGACCTCATTCTTACGCAGATCCTCTGGAGCTGGGCCTGTGAACAGTGTGTTCCACGGCTTCCTTTCAACAGCCAAACTACCTACTTTCTGGGGTGGGTTTTGGGCAGGAAAGAGGGCTTTCTTGTTTATTGCTTTTGTTTTGCTTTGATTCCCTCTTCCTGGTATTACAAGATCTGTCCTTCAAATCAGGGCAGAATCTTCAGCCCAAGGATTATGTACACTTCTCTTTCTCACTGGAAGCCTCTCCCATAAGCAGTGCCTGAGTCCTGGGGCAAGCAATAGTTTCTCTATCTCTTATAGTAGCACATACATGTTTTTGCTTCTGCCCCTCTTCCTAAGACAGACAAGTTTTTATGTTCAAAGTGTAGTGAGGTTTTGTTGCCCCTTCCCCATCAGTATAGAGTTTTTGATTCAAAGAGAAGGTACAGGGAAAGCAGCTGTCATCTATTCCATGGTTGTAGCTCATCACCTCCTACACGAGTATATCTCCAAGGCAGAAGTGGTGAGGGGAGGGGAATTTTCCTGGTTCACATCTCTAAATCTTGGCACTATTGACACGTTGAGCCCGATAATTCTTTGTTGTAGTGGGCTATCCTGTGCATTTAGGATGTTTAACAAAGTCCTTGATCTCTACCCACTAGATGCCAGTAGTACTCTATATTACTTTTCTGTTACTGTAAAACAAATCATCACAAATATAGGAGCTTAAACTGATACATGCCTTTACTATCTCAGTTTTTGTGGGTCAGCAATCTAGGCATGCTTAGTTGGGTCCTCTGCTCAGAGTCTTATAAGGAATCAGTCAAGATATCAGCTGGCTGTGTTCTCGTTTGGTGCTCAGGATCCTCTTCCACACTCACATGGGTACTGAGATTTCATCCTTTGCAGTTGTAAGATTAAGACCCTCAGTCTTTAGAAACCACCTACAGCTCCCTGCTATGTGGCCCCATTGATATGCTCTTCACTTCATACATAGCAGCTTGCTTCTTTAAAGCCAGCAAGAGAGGGAGAGAGACCCACATTCCATGGCCAACATGGGAGTCTTACGTGATGAAACTCAGTCATGGGAGTGACATCCCACCCCATCACATTTACCATGTTTCTTGTTAGAAACAAGTCAAAAGTCCCACCTACATTCAAAGAGGAGTGGGAGGTGTCTATAGCACCCCACAACAATTGTATTAATCAAAATGTGTTCAGACATCGCCAATTCCCCTGAATTGAGAATCCCTGTCCTAAACTGATCACACTTGACTTTCTGGACTTTAAAAAATACTACCTGCTTTTGTCCTAACTGATTTTATTTTCCCCCCAATGCTCTGCCAAATATGAAGCAGTCTATATGTTCCATCTCTCCTCTGAGGGACTTGTCACTTTGGGATTCAGTTTACTTGATTTTCCTGTGACTTAAGTTGGCTGAGGTTTATCAGAGTGTACATTGTCTGGATGTTCTTTTTGCTTATAAAGGAGCAATATTCCACAGTGGCTTTCTATAGCATATGTGAGAGTGGAACTTCCTCAAAGTATGATTTTTTTTTATTCATCACATAAATGGTAAATATCCAGGCTAACTACTCTACACACTGGAAAGCTCCATAATTTTATTGTTTCAGCAGTTACCAATAACTAACAGGAGTTACTATCCTAGATAGCAGGGGTTAACTATAAGAAAAAGTTTCTGCCTGAAAGTAGCTAATAATATGAGATTCTGTGAGCATGTTTTCATGTAATATATTCAAAAGGTTAATATAATAATGTAAAGTTACTTTTCCCTGACTTTCTATAGGACAGAAGTATAGAAACTAAACTGTTAATTTTTCTTTGCTCATGTGGACAAATGCCATTTTACTTTTTAAGTTTGATAATTCAGAAATATAATTTTAATTAATGATATTGCTTTATTTTCATGGAATATAGACCGTTTAAATATATATAGTGAAAAATCTTATTAATACTTATAAAATTATTATAATTTCTGTTTATACTGACTTCTCTTTCAGAAAATATGTTTTATCATTTCTTTGAAATAGCAAAGACATGTTTTTCAAGCAGGGGAGCATTTTAATAATCTATTTTTAGATCAAGGCAAATAATTATCAATATATGTACCTTAAGAAGTTTCTAAGATCTTCCCATGTATTAGAGATGTTTGTGCATACTACTGAATTTATTTCAAAAATACTGAAACAACAGGTCAAAGATTAGAAAACGCTATGTACTTAGTCATCTTATTTAATGTGAGAACAGAAGAGCTAAAACAGTATTAAAATAAATCTAATGAAATTGTCTTTTTGTTGTTGTTTGAAAAAAAGTAAAACATTATTCAACCTAACAGAATAAAAAAGTGTTATTTTTGTCATAGTACTATTATTTAGATCATATTTGGAAAAGTTAAAACTATTTGGAGCTGAAGGTATTATAAAGGCAAAAATTTATTTTTCTGCATTATCCTACTGTTTTTTTTTTTAATACTTGCTCTGATGTAGCTTCTCTTATTTCTTTTCAAACGTGTAAGATATTTCATGTTTTTATTACATAATACTCTGGAACTAAATGTCTACAATCAGATCTGGGGCAATTGTAGTAAAAGAAGATACAGAAGAGAAACACAACACATGGGATACAAACACAGACACAAATGAACAAGTGACTGCCATAATTAGCAGACACTTGTTTTGTTCTTTTAGAATTTGCATCTTACTTTAATGATTTTATTCTTTTATGATATTCTTGAATTATTTTCTATGCCCTTGATTGTTTATTGCCTTTTATTTGTAATAATCATAACATGAAAGTGTCCACTAACTTTTCCAACTAGTTCCCATTTATTGTATTAGCAGTAGAGCGTGAGCATGATAGAATATAATTTTGTCCCTTTCTTTGTTTCTCTCTTTATCACTATCCTCTTTCCTTGGAGCTCAAACTACAAAGCCCGTTTGTTAGTGTCTCTCGTATGGCAGCAACTTCCTGTTTCAAGCTGATGTTATCTGTGCACCTGCCTTTTTCCTCCAGAACATTCTGAATTAGTTTCAAATTGGCTGAAAACCTCTTGTTGACTGTTCCTATAATTGAACTTCCCAGAACCCATTGCAAATTTTTATTCTTCCTAGTGGGAACTAACCCTTGGGATTTGTTCTCCTTGAGTCTTTAAATTTATTTTGTAGTGGCTATTCCCTACAGTGGTTTAAATCTTGGGTAACCTAGATTTATGGAAGAGTTAACATTGTTGTCACTTTCCTTATGGCATTTGTTTCTTACTGCACTGGGAATCAAATAATAGAAAACTGATCATTATTTTTGGTTACATGAGTATTTACAGACTCCAAAACAACAATAAAATCAGTAATAAGACAAATTTTAATGTTACTCTCAATTCAAAATATTAACCTTAAATATGGACAAAGTATTTTCATTTTTCTGTTATGTTTTTAAGTGTGCCTATCTTCTATTTTACTAAAAAGGTACTTTAGTTCTTTTCACCTGCTATGGTTAACAGTAAAACCTGTCCATAATTAGGGAACTCAAGTTTTACCCAACTGTATAAATTCCTTGGTATGTTTTTATGAAATTAAGGTTTCTTCTTAGATTCTACTCATTAGGGAAGTTTGCCTGTTTGTTTCTTCTTAAAGGTACCATCACTGGGCAGTTTCGAGGTGAATTAGTAAAAATAACTAAATCACATTCTGAGGAAGGAAAATGCATAATGGGTAGAGCCTAATGAGTGAGTACAGGAGTCTAGAAAAATCACTGAAGATATGCTCATGTTGAAGGCATCTCCATCTAAGAAATGATGACTAATTAGAAATCACAGATGTTTCATGATTCCCTCCAAGGAGAAAAGATACTTGCCCTTGGTGACTATATCCTACAGAGCTTTTGCAGCAAGTTCTGATAGCCAAAAGGAAAGAAAAGGAGCCACTCTTGAGCTTGCTTCCCTGAGGAAAGCAGCTCCGTCTACAGCTCTTTGGGCTCCGGTAACACAGCACCAGGGCCGCATCAGCAGATACTTCAGCATGAATGTGCAGTGTCAAGCTTAGGATAAGAGAATTTTTCAAGTAAAAACAACACTGAGCTTCTCATGGATGAAAAAGATATGCATTTACAATATGGGCAGAAATGTTATCACAGAGAGGGACACTGGCTGGGCCTGAGATGGGGATCTGTTTAGGAAAAGTCACAGAATCAGTGATCTCAGCTGGAGATTTGACCTGATTCACCATAGTCCTCTTCAACATTTCCTGACCCTCTGACAGAGTTAAAAAGGAAGAGAAAAAGAAGTTGAAAGTGGCAGCAGTCCTCCACAAGCAAATGAATCCCACATTGATTTTCAATGCATACTCATACACCTTCTACCGTCGAGGGAAGACTCCCAAGCACACAGTGTCAGGATGAGAGAATGTGCCTTAGTCTACCATTAATTAATGGCTTAAGGAGAAACACTAAAGTTTAATGCCCAAGATATTGTATCTACCTCTTAATCATTCTCCATGCAAGATATTTTTTGTTCCTATGAATTTGAAACCAAGGTATCCTGAGCAATACCCATGCTTCAAATATCAGTATATCAATATGTCTATATCAGAATAAGGTTGATATATTTACTTAAAAAGCCAAAGCTAAAGCTCTGATTCAAAATTTTTCAGCTTCCCACATTGATGAGAATGCTAATAGAGTTTGTGCCTCTTACAATTGCTAAGTTGAAAGTTGTTATCAAATATACTTTATAGTTCTGGGGTGCCTGTGTGTCTCAGTCAGTTAAACATCTGCCTTTGAAGGCTCAGGTCATGTTCCCAGAGTCCTGGGATTGAGCCCCAGAGTCCTAGAATCAAGTCCCACATCAGGCTACCTGATTAGCCGGGAGCCTGCTTCTCCCTCCCCTCCCTGCTTGTGCTTTCTCTCACTATCTCAGTCTCTCTCTCTCTCAAATACATAAATAAAATCTTTATTTTATTGATGTATGTAAACTTTATTTTATATTATATATAAATATATTACATCTATCAATCTATCTATCTAATCATTCTTGTTGTGTTTTTGCATAAGTTACTGCATTCTTTCAAGCAACAGGAGATTTCCTTTGCCCCAATACACAGTCTCAACAAATTTTTAGCTATAGCATACTCTCTTCTATCCCAAGTGTTTTCAGGTTATGTTATGCTGTTTGTATGTGATGGGGTGAGGCGAGAGATATGGGGATGTGATTTGCCTTTTTTAAGAAAGGAAATAAAAAGAGATGCCTGGGTGGCTCAGTTGGTTAAGCGACTGCCTTTGGCTCAGGTCATGATCCTGGAGACCCGGGATCGAGTCCCACATCGGGCTCCCTGTTCGGCGGGAGGCCTGCTTCTCTCTCTCTCACTCCCCCTGCTTGTGTTCCCTCTCTCACTGTGTTTCTCTCTGTCAAATAAATAAATAAAAATCTTAAAAAAAAAAAAAAGGAAATAAAAAGGAAAAAAAAACTAGTTTCTGTAGAATGAAGTATCATTGTTCATAATAATATTCAAATATTTTGATTAAATTAACTATATGTAGGAAATCCATAAGCGAATTATTTTACAGTCTATTTTCTTACTGAGTTTATGCTCTGTTACAAAAAATAACTAATATAATTAGATTAGAAGATTAAAGGACATGCTTTATAATCAAGATCTCAGTGCCAAAGGCTAAGGGCAAATAACAAAGATATTTCTTTGTCTGAATAATGGATCAGCAAACTCTTCATATGGCCAAACTATGATTATAGTTTAACTCATGTCTCCTTCAATTGTGAGGTCATAGAATCATAAGGTTCCCAGATATTGAGTGTCATATGACATGGTATTATAGTTGCACCTAATATTCTATTTTTTAAGTTTTATTTATTTATTTGAGAGACAAAGAGAGAGAGCTAGAGAACACAAATAGGGGAGAAGGAGAAGCATGCTCCCCGCAAAGTAGGAAGCCTGACTCAGAGCTCAATCCCAGGATCTCACTGAGATCATGACCTGAGCTGAAGGCAGAAGCTTAACTGAGTGTGCTACCAGGCACCCTTAGTTACACCTAATATTCTAGAATATGTATATATAGTCCAGGATTGTATAGACTCTAAACAAATCCTTTTATTCTTCTCAAAGAGAAAAATCCTTATTTTTAGTCAGAATTCATATGATTACCTCCACACTTTTTATAATTGACATTGAATCCATAAACATATCATATATTTTTTACAAAGTAGTTTCACAAAATAATTTTTAATTTTGGACCTAAATTATCTCTGAGGTAAACTTTAATAACTCCCTTCTACTACTTAGTTGATTAAGATTATACTCTGATAAACATCAAAACTAGAATTTGAGTCCAAGCAAATTCCTAAAAAATACTTTTCTAAACTTAATGGTTTCATTAATCTGTTTTCATAAATACTTTCTTAGTCAAAGCTACATTATCACATAGTGAAAAAGGAAAACTTTTTTCATACTCACTTATACTTCTTAATAATGCTCAGTAATAATTGGTGCTTGGAAACTGGAAAAATGCAGTGATTGGCAATACATATGGTCCCAGATCAATGAGCCTATAGATTGTATCTTGAAATTGGAAAACATTACTACCACACATTTGTAGTATAAAGTTTTTAGAACAGCTTCACAACAAAATTGTGGGGAAGGTACAGATATTTCCTATATATCTCCTGCTCCACACATGTAGAGACACCCTTATTACCATAATTACTGAATAGGATAATACATTTGTTACAATTAATGAACCTACGTTGACATATTATCAAAGTTCATGGTTTACATTACTGTTCGCTCTTGATGTTGTACATTTTATGAATTTGAACAAATGTATAATGACATATATCCATCACTTTAGTTGCATAAAGAGATTTTCACTGTCCTAAAAGTCCTCTGTGTTTCCCCTATTCATCCCTCTTCCTTTCTCCAACCTAACACTGGCAATCACTGAAGTTTTAACCATCTCCATAATTTTGTCTTTCCCAAAGTGTTACAGAGTTGGAATCAAATCATATGTAGTCTTTCCAGATTGGCTTATTTCACTTAGTAACATACATTCAAAGATCCTTTAGGTCTTTTCATGACTTAATAACTACCTTCTTTTTAGTGCTGAATAATATTCCATTGTCTGGATGTACCACAGATTGTCTGTTCACCTACTAAAGGACATCTTCATAGCTTCTGAGTTTTGGCAATTATAAATTAAACTACTATAAACATCCATGTGCAAGTTTTTATGTGTATATAAGCTCTCAACTTTTTTGGGTAAATACCAAGGAGTGCAACTTCCGGGTAATATGGTAATAGTTTATTTATTTTTATAAGAAATTTGCCAAAATGTTTTCCAAAGTGCCTGCACCATTTTGCATCCCAATGAATAATGAATGAGAGTTCCTGTTGCTTCACATTCTCACCAGCATTTGGTGTTATTGTCCTACATTTTGGGAATTATAATAGGGGTACAGTGGTAGCTCACCGTTTTGCTTTTTCCTGATGACATATGAAGCGCATATTTTCATATGCTTATTTGCCAACTGAGTATCTTCTTTGGTGAAGTGCCTGTAAAGGACTTTGGCCTATATTTTGATCAGGTTATTTTCTTATTATTGAGTTTTAAGTGTTCCTTTCATATTTTGGATAACAGCCCTTTTTCAGATGTGTTCTTTGTCAGTATTTTCTGTGGCTTTTTCTCTAATTTTCTTGGCACACTCTTCTATAGAATAGACATTTTAATTTTTTACAAAGTCTACCTTATCAATTATTTCTGCCATGGATCATTTATTTCATGTTATATTTCATAAAGCAATCATCATTCACAAGGTTATATAGGTTTTCTCCTATGTCATGTCATCCACAAACAGTTTCGTCTCTTCTTTATCAACTTGTATAGCTTATATTTCTTTTTATTGTATTTCTACATTAATTAGAACTTCTAAAGTACAATGTTGCAAGGAGAGGTAAGGAATATCCTTGCCTTGTTCATGATCAGAGAGAGAAAGCTTCTAGTTTCTCCTGATTAAGCACAATGTTAGTTGTGGACTTTTTTATAGATATTCTTTGTCAAGTTGAGGAAGTTCCCTCTTTTTTGTTTGTATATTATTTTTGCTAATAGAAACTTAAAAATATAGAAATAAAATACAGTTAAATAGACTGTAGAAAGAAAAATGCTTTATAACTAAACCATTTTAATATGTCAGGTTTATATTTTGATATGTAGTAAGTATATATTAATGCTCTTTATTTTGAAGTTCATGCTATACTTCATTTCTACCTCAGCAATTATGGTGATATGATTGTATGTGTCTCAGTCTCCTATCTAATGTCAGTCTCTTTCCTCTTACATATATGTAAAATCCACTTAAATTCAACTGTTTTTAAACCAGATTGTACAAATGCTCAACCTGAAAGAAAAGGAAGTTATAAAAAACATAACAGTAATTTAACTGATAATTTTACAAACGTAAGTGAAGTTTAGGAAAACAATTTTAATAAAGTTGAAGAAAAAAATATGTATCTTCCAATCTGTATATTATTTATCATGTTCATTATCTTATTCTTTAAGAACCTTCTAGATGACTTTTAACTACAAGTTATATATTAGAATACTCTCAAAGGTTTTTATTATTTCTTCTCTAAATAGATCAGTATTTTCTGTAATCATACTGTTTTGTTATTAATTTCAAGTCTGAGTTTTTCTGATGTTGTATAAAAAATTAGAATTTGAGGGGTGCCTGGGTGGCTCAGTTGGTTAAGCGGCTGCCTTCGGCTCAGGTCATGATCCTGGAGACCTGGGATCCAGCCCCACATCGGGCTGCCTGCTCAGCGGGAAGCCTGCTTCTCCCTCACTCACTCCCCCTGCTTGTGTTCCCTCTATGGCTGTGTTTCTCTCTGTCAAATAAATAAAATCTTTAAAAAAAATAGAATTTGAGAACAGATGAGCTAAGATAATGGTCTAGGAGGACGCTACACACATCTAGTCCCTAGAACACAACTAGTTAACTATCAAGGCATTCTGAACACTCATAAAACCGACCTTAGAACTGACAGAACAAACTGTACAACTAGAGGGAGAGAAAAGGCCACACTGCAGAAGGTAGGAAGTGTAGAGCTGTAGTTTAAGGGAGAAACAGACTGTGGGTGCTGTATAGGGGAGCGAGCCCTGGTCCTAGACAATGGAAAGAGAATGTGGGAAGCACAGGGAAAAGCAAAAGGATAACACTTCCCCAAAGCCATTAGATAGGAAAACTAGAGGGGGAGTTTTTTTTTTTAATTTTTACAACCATCAGGGCTCAAAGACTGGAATTTAAAGGTCGCCAGAATCAGGGAATTCCAAATCAAAACCACACTGATATATCACCTTACATCAGTTAGAATGGGAAAAATTAATAAGGCAAAAAACAACAAATGTTGGAGAAGATATAGAGAAAGGGGAACCCTTTACACTGTTGGTGGGAATGCAAGTTGGTATAGCCACTTTGGAAGACAGTGTGGAGATTCCTCAAAAAGTTAAAAATAGAGCTACCCTATGACCCAGCAATTGCACTACTGGGTATTTACCCCAAAGATACAGATATAGTGAAAAGGAGGGCCATATGTACCCCAATGTTCATAGCAGCAATGTCCACAATAGCCAAACTGTGGAAAGAGTGGAGATGCACTTCAACAGATGAATGGATAAAGAAGATGTGGTCCATATATACAATGGAATATTAGTCATCAGAAAGGATGAATACCCAAATTTCTGCATCAACATGGATGGGACTGGCAGAGATTATGCTGAGTAAAATAAGCAGAGAAAGTCAATTATCATATGGTTTCACTTGTGGAACATAAGGAATGACATGGAAGGCATTGGGAAAAGGAAAGGAAAAGTGAAGGGGGGTGGAATTGGAAGGGGAGATGAACCATGATAGACTGTGGACTCCAAGAAACAAACTGAGGGTTTGAGAGAGGTTGGGGGTGGGGAATGGGTGAGCCTGGTGGAGGGTATTAAGCAGGGTATGTATTGCATGGGGCATTGGGTGTTATACATAAACAATGAACCTTAAAATACTACATCAAAAACTAATGATGTATTGGATGGTGACTAACATAACACAATAAAAAATTAAAAAATAAAGGTCAGCAGGGCTTGGCTAGGATAGAGCCCTGAGGACACTGCTCTACTCCTGTAGGGGAGGCAGGCAAGCAACCCTGGGACAGACCTGTGATCTGAGGAGAGCCAAAGGCTTACAGGGGAGACACTACTCACATTTTTTGTAGTGCATCTGTGAGAGGTGGCAGTTTGCAGACAAAAGAGCCAGTGGGCTCCATTTCCCTACCCTGCCCCTTGGCATAGGTGCAGAACCATACTGAGGGTGGTTAGTCCAGACACTGGCTACCTAGCCAAATCACTTACATTATCATTACATTTAATTTCAAGTGAAACAAAATCCTACCAAGATATTTCCAACTGTGGATTCAACTGACTGTTCTTTAATCTTTCATCCTAGATAACATCCAGCCATTGATGTTTTTAATACTGTCTCTTCCTCATCTTTTCCATTGTCTTCTGCTTTCTTTTCATATGTGTGTGTTTTTTGTTTTGTCTTTTTAGCTTCTATCCTCCATACCTCTTAATTTCCTTTCTATTTTCAATCTCCTTTACTCCATGCATCACGACTGATTTCCTTTCAGTACTCAATTTTACTAATTCCCTGGTCAAATGTGTCTAATCTATATTTTATCCTTTTTTAGCCCTTGTCAATACTTCTATAGTTCATGATTTCTGCTTTGTAAAGTTTTTATATCAAATATTTATAGTTTCATAACTACTGTGGTTCCCTTATTATTTTTGAGCATTAAACTTTTATTTGTTAGAGAACTATGGTGCTCTTGGTCTGAATTATCCATTTTTGTTAGCTTTGCCTGGTTCCCTATGTGTGTGCAAATTCCAATGAGTGCTCATTGTGAATGACTAAATCTGTTTTCCTCTTTCCTCTTAATGTTATATTTAAATGGATAGCTCTGCAGTAACTTAACTCACCAGTAGACTCAGAGTTTATAGATTATAACTCAAATTATATTAGCAGTTCTGATAACTTGGTCTATGAGTATTCTACAGTTCTCACAACTGGGTGAAAATAGGACAGTCTCAGGAGCCTGGGTGGCTCAGTCATTAAAGTGTCTGCCTTCAGCTCAAGTCATGACCCCACTCCTGGGATGAACTCTGCATCAGGCTCCCTGCTTCCCCACTCCACAGGAAGCCTGCTCCTCCCTTTTCCACTCCCTCTCCTAGTGTTATCTCTCTTGCTGTGTCTCTCTGTGTCAAATAAATAAATGAATGAATACATCTTTAGAAAAAAAGAAAATAGGACAGTCTCTTTCCTGGTTAGCTGGAGGACTGGTTTCCTCCCAGCTACTCATCTAGTATGATGAAAATTTATTAGCCTGCTGAAGAGCCTAAAGTCAAGTTGTCAGGCTTCTCTCAGGGAATATGTCTTTGTTTTCTCTAAGTTCTTGCCTGGCAACTTAAATTTTGTGCTTCTTGATTCTCAGTGCAAAAAAAAAAAAAAAAAAAGTTTGCATTTTTGTTGATAAAGATTTTTAATATTATTTACATTCTATTCTGCATGTCTTAAAAGCTGCCTATTATATCATGTACTTATGATAGATAAATGGAAAGACTTCTGTATGTATACTTTATTGACATTTTTAAAAAGTTTCTAAATTTCATTTAAATACACGATGTTTACCATATGTTTAGATTTCACTAAGAAATACTCTTACATTCTCCACACCTTTCATTAAAAAGTATTATCATTTTAGGCATTCAAAAATGATATAATGTTATCTAATTTTATAACTGATGTCATAAAGCCTACCAGTGGCTGCATATTCATCACTCTGTCATTTAGCGCTTCCTTATTACAGTCAATATATTAACAAATGCAATACTTAAGTTGACTTCAGACATGTGGTATTCCAATTTTAATTTTGGGGATCAGTTTGGTTCTCTTTATGGTTACACAATTGCACCATATTTCTTTACCCATCTAGTATCAGTTTGCAGTTGGCTAAATTTTTATGTTCTCTTTATAGATTTTCTGGAAAGCTGCTACTAAATTATCCCAAATCTAACTAATATGAGATTTATATTTGCCTTTCTATTCAAAACCAAGATATTGAGAACATTGTTCAGCTCTTTATGTTATCATGCCAACATTTTTTCTTGTCTTAGAATTTGTTAAAAATGATGCATTGCCTATCATAATTGGTATAATCTCTTTCCCAGCATTTAGAAATAATTTCTAATAATTATTTCTTTTAAAAAACTTCCTGCCACAGGATGTATCTATAATTTTCACATTTACCAAAGTTTAGTGTATATAATAGGCATTAAAAAAACCCTGAAATCATACAAAAAGTGAGGTTTGCATGCAACACAAATATAAAATGTGACACACATATATTTCTTAAATTATTTCACACAGATTGAACTTACATATTATGCACTAATATTTTACTTGTTTTAACAGATAAGGAAAATGTGGTTGCAAGAAATAAAGATTTGTCCACAACTTAAAGCACATAAGTTACTAAGTCATTAATAGGACTCAAATCTTTTGGCAAAGATTCAATTAGCTGTTCTTTCTCTGACTGCACGAGCCTCTGCTTAAATTGAGCACAATCTTACCAGACACCTTGGAATTCATTATTTGTATTATTTGATTTTTATTTCTTATTAATTCTTATTTCTATCCAAAATTCTATCTACTATCCCAAAGTTTATGATTGAATGTTGACTCTTCTGATTTATGATATGGACATATTGTGATAATTAGTTTTTTGACTTTGAAATTACTAATACTCAAAATTTCATTTTCAGTAAAACTTAAAGAAAAATAAAATGTCTACTATCTACCGATATTTCTGTCCATGGAAGCAGTTTTGTGGAAGAATGTTCACTCATTCATCATTCACTCTAAAAATATTTTTGAATGTCCTGTGCTTTCCAGGTAGTATGCTCAATGGCTGGGGATACAGAGATGACAAGCAAGAGTTCCTGCTTCAAGGAAATTAATTTGCATGGTCTATATAATTATATCAATAGGCATGGAAACATTTAACTAAATAATATCAACAAATATGGTGAAGATAATGGTAGACAAATATACAGGGACACTGAGATCACAGGATAGTTAATATACAAAAATTCCTACTAATATCAAAGACATTGGATGTTCTATAAAATTGAAGTGAGATTTGCAGGGAAAATATAAATGCACCTCACAGAGAAGGACAAGAATTCCACTTGGTCCAAGTAATATACACATCCTATACACTGGAAGGCAATCATATATTCTGAGAACTACACACAGTTCTTTATTCAACAACACTGTTCAGAACAGAGGATCTGAGAATAATATTTTGATTCTAATGGATATAACATTCTACCCAGGTATACTTGTTTACCAAAGTATGTCCCTCTCTCTAGTTCAGTAAGATGATGAGAGGTATTGCATGGATACAAATGTCCCTCATTCAAGTATGTTTGGATTAAAACTTAAAACAAATTCATTTAATAAGACCTTCTCATACTAACACATATTTTGAATCTCAAAGAGGAAGTGTTTCCCATACTTAGCCACAGATTTAATTTTTACAAAACAGTGGATGAATAACACATGCATACCCACAGCTGCCCTCCAACTCAGGATTATACCCGCACACACTCATGTTTATTCATGCTCAGGCACGTTCACTCATGAGACAAGAATCACTACTTCCCACACCCCCCGTGTACACACACACACACACACACACACACACACACACACACACAGTATTTCTTCTCTCTCTGCCTCTCTCACTCTTCACCCCTCCTCTCTTTGTCCCTTTCAGCCCTACAACCACACAACATATATAAATACCCAAAACTCACACTTTTAAACTCCTCTCACAAAACTAGTAATTCATAGTTTAGAAAAATGTTTGAGTAAACTTTTTCAAGTTACTAGATAATCTGTAAATGTACATTAACTGATAATTTTGAAATTAGTAAAACACATATCATGCCATATAGAAACATGGATCCACTTTTAATGTTTTATTTTTATATTTAACTGTACACTCTGATACTAATAAAATATTAATGAATAATAATTTTTGGTGGAAAGGTAACAATAATTTTCATTAAAAATATTAACTGGACTTTAACCCTAAGGTCTTCCTAATAAGAGGATGTTTACTCTGGTGATATTTCTTCAATATATCATTTATGAAGGTAAAGCACTCCCCATCAACATACATGTAAATTCCAGTTCAACAACAAAGCAAGTAAAATAAAGTTTTTAAACAGTATGTTTAAATTTTGGCTGACTAGGAACTGGTAATGTATTCTATTTTGCTCTTTTAGTATTTAAGTTGCTACAAAACTGCATAAATCTTCCTCTATTTTATTTTCCACTATAAAAGAACCACTTGCTATAACCGAGAATCGCTTGTGCTGTAGAATA
Organism: Spilogale gracilis; assembly: GCA_004023965.1. Classification (NCBI taxonomy): domain Eukaryota; kingdom Metazoa; phylum Chordata; class Mammalia; order Carnivora; family Mephitidae; genus Spilogale; species Spilogale gracilis. The sequence goes on along the minus strand of PITA01017680.1, from coordinate 19,906 downwards.
TAGTAAAATATTAAATATTTTATAAGTTCTTTAATATTGAAAACAAATGTATTAATTTATAAACCTGAAATACTACAGAATCATTATGACATGTTTTGCACTTAAATTTAAATAACATGTATTTACATTTTCTACTTATAAAAACAATATATTCTAGGCATGGAGGAACTGCAATCCTGAGAAATATGTAATATAATAAAAGCCAACTATATTACCATCTTCCAGGAATATTTACTATTGAAGTTTTGATGTTTGTTATTAGTTATTTTCCTAGGCCTACATAGACATACACACACATACTTTAAACAGTGAATATTTACTATACGTACATTTTCTATAATAGTGTGTGTCACATAATATATATGGTGAACATTTCCTGAGGTTATTAAATATTTTTTTCTAAAATGCAGCAATTTCAAAAGTCGGTAAGCAATGATAGAAATGCTAAAACTCCTGTTCTTGAGAGAACAGCTAATTTTTAACAGATCAAGTTTAGTTCTAGGATTAGCCCTGCAATATGCTGATATGCAGAATATGAGGTTGACTATTAAATATTAAATGCTAAAATAAAATCAATAATCAAATGTTAAAATAAGAGAAATAACTTGGCAATGTATAGAAAGGAAGAACACCTAATGATTTTAGGGGGAACACTCCACTCTCTTTTTACCTCCATTTTAGCTTCTCTCAAAAAAAAAAAAAAAAAAAAAAGTAGTTTATCTGATAAATTAAGCACCAAAAATTCTGAGGACTATATATATTTTTTCCATTAACTTAAGGCTGGTCATCTTCTTTGCCATCTTTTCCATTTTTCCCTTCCTATAATTAGGTGAATAACTCAGGTTAGACGTGCTCTTTGTATCTGGAAGATTCAGATTCAAAGGGGAGTACACAGAAGGACACGGTAAGATTCCTCCTGGACAAAACTATGATCTCCAAATGATCTTTTACCAGGTAGATGTATAAGGGTTATTTGTCCCTTAATTTACCAATATAAAATGCAGAAGTTGCTAACCCTTGGTAATAATTCTTTGTAGACAGTCATCTTCATGAACACTGAAAGAGAAAAATATTCACCAGAGTAAATCCCAAATTTGTAATGACCAACTCTTAGACACATTGAGAAAAATAAAAATAAAAAGCTTGAGAATTACCTTTAGACTTATATAGGTGAGATACCCATAAAATAAAAAGCATTATCAATATTACATAATCATATTCAAACACAGAAGAAGCAATTGTATAAAATCCATTTGGATGTGCTAAAAGAGTCCCTCTGGGCAATTTCCATGTTCCACCTTTGTCATTATTTTCAGAATTATATTAGATATAATTGATGCATGAACTGGCCATATCATCTGTTAACTTAGAAAAATTTCCCTAGTGGCATTTCTTTAATATCATATCAAATCTATCCCTGTTGTTAAAGGTTGTCTCATGAGAATTTTAGAAATATCCATGAAATTATCTGATGCTACCAGGCTTTTCCAGGGGCTATCCCCATGGACTTTACAACCTGATCATTTCCAGTATTTTCTTTTCAAGCTGGAACATATACCAGGCATCAATGTTGAGATATTTGAATTTCTCTATAGGCTTCTTCTGCTGTTTTATATGATACTCTTTTAATAAGGGCTTTTGTCAAAGCAGCCTCTGCTGCATGGTGATCTGCTCAAGATGAAAAATGTCAGATGTTTTTGTTTAATAAATGCCTTTATATACACAAATCTTTTATATAATCTGAAGATTATATGCTTACTTTATCCCAGCAAGTAATTGTGCTGAGGCAAGGAGACTATGTTTCGGCTCTTGGAAAAAGAGATAGGTTATGATAAGCAATGGGTTCTTAAGGTATGCCACGCTGTTGAGTTAATGTTCCCAAAACAAGGCCTAAATGTTCATATGCATAAAATATAGTTAAATAATAATTAATTTTTCCACCTAAGTTATCTTATCATCTGCCAGAGTGAGAGTTTGACTTCTTCTGTGCCAATTCAGATGCCTTTTATTTCTTTTTGTTGTCTGACTGCTGAGGCTATGACTTCAAGTACGACAGTAATGACAGTGCACATCCCTGCTGTGTTACTGACTTTAGGGGAACAGTTCTCAGTTTGATATTTACTGTGGGTTTTTCATAGATGTCTGTAGCTCCTTCCTGGGCTACGAGGATTGGGGTTTCTCCCCTGGTCCAGCCAGGGGAAAAAGGTGGGGTCGAGCAGGATGATGAGTGTTGGCAGCCAAAAACACACCCGAGCCGGGAAGTCTGTCAAAACAGGATCTCGTTTATTAAGGCAGTGCCACAGAATATATTGGGCGAGTGGGGAGGCGGGAAAAGGGAAGGGGAGAGGATAAGGCCCAATCACTGTAAAGGTCACCAGTCCATGCAGTGCACATGAGGACAGAAGTCTCATAGAAATATGCAGCGGCCATGAGAGGATCACGTCTGCGGAAGTCAGATAGACCAATCCCGGGCTGCCACTTTGGCGGTACTGCGGATAGGGAATTGATTGCCATGAGGAAGGTTTTGTCACTATAGGGTGTGTCCCCTATATTTCCCCCTTTTTGTTTTGTTATGCCTCCCCACAGCGAATTGATAGGTGAAGCTCCTGTCTTAGGTTGTCCATGTCAATTGACATCCTTACCCGTCGTTGGTATCCTGACCTCATGGCGTCAGGACCCTGTCTTAGGTTGGTATGCAACTTACATGGATCTTACCGGGTCCTTGGAAACTCCACATTGCTCCAATCACCCCGAGAGGATTAAGGGGTGATGCCTCACCCAGAGCCTGTCTTAGGTTGCCCCAGCATACTCAGGGTCTTACCCGTCATTGGCTCAGGGGGCCCTTAGGGTCGCAATAAACCTCCATATAGGCACTCTTCCCTATCAGGGCAAGTGGCCAGGCATTGGTAGTGCACTTGAACATTCATTGCACTGCCTCAATGCACTTCTCAATGAACTGTATGACCTTATTGAAGATACAGGGGCTGAAAGTAAGAACAGCGAGAAAAGTGAGGAGGGGGCCAAGAAGGGGGAGTAGGTAAGGGGCCCAGCCACACAGTCCCGTCAAAAGGAAGTTGTCACAAAGGTCTGTGCACCGCTTCTCTAGGTCCTCCTGGAGCTCTTTAATCTTGTTCTTGACAATGCCAGACTTGTTGGCATAGAAGCAGCAAGCCTCCCAATGAACAGAAGGAGGGAGACAATGAGGAGTCCAGTAATAGTAAGGCAAAGGGTCCACCAGGGTCCCTGCATTTCTGTCAAGAGAAAAAAAAAAACAACACAAGACCTCAAGAGGCAGAGCTCCTTGGGTTGGGTTCATCATTTTCAGGGGGAGGAAAATCATTATCAGTGAGAGGATGGTATTTAATATTTCTGGCAGAAAATCCATATTTTCATCAATAGGGAATACACATCCAAAACCTCTTCCAACGGTTAAAAGGGGGTCAGGACCTCTCCACGCTCCTGTGAGAGGGTCCTTCCACTGGACTTTAATGGCACGGTATTTCATTGTGGTAGCCCAATGTTTTTGGAATGATGAGAGATTGTCTTCTTTGGAAAAATTTAAAATATTTAAAGTACATAGTGCCATTTTCAACTGATCATGGGGCGAGGATATTCCCCCTTTTTGTTTTGTTAATTGAGTTTTTAAAGTACGATTTTGACGTTCTACAATTGCCTGTCCGGTGGGGTTGTATGGTATACCTGTATTATGTCGAATGTTCCAGCGTTCCACAAATGTGGAAAAGGATTTACCTGCAAAGCAAGGGCCATTATCAGTTTTAAGTTGTTTGGGAGGCCCAGAACAGCAAAACATTGTAAAAGATGACTTATGGCATGTTTTGTTTTCTATCCAGCATGTGCTGTGGCCCAACAGACATGAGAGAAAGTATCTACAGTCACAAATAGAAATTTAAGTTTCCCGAAAGGAATGTAATGAGTAACATCGGTTTGCCATAAATGATTTGGTGCTAGTCCCCGAGGATTGACTCCGGCTTCCTGCAGGAGGGTACTTGCAGGAAGGTTGAACAAAATTTACATGTTTGAACTATCCTTTTGAGTTCCTTTATGGGTATGTGTGGGCACTTATAGTGTAAGCCTCACCAGTTAACATGGGTAAGGTCATGAAAGGCCGCGGCTTCTTCCTGAGTGGGGCAAACTTGGAGGGTAGAGGCTAGGGAGTCAGTGAGAGCATTGCCCTCAGATAGAATACCGGGAAGATACTGGTGCCCCTGAAGTTGTTGCAGAAATATAGGGTTAGTTCTTTGCTTTAATAGGTTTCTCGCTTGAATCATCAGAGGGGTAATGGGATTTTCATCGAGCTTGATGTAGGACCAAGGGAGATTAGGGTGTAAGTTAGCAACATAGAGGCTATCAGTAAATAGGTTGAATGCTTCAGATAATTCTTGTAGCGCTAGGACAACGGCATAAAGCTCCTTGAATTGTGCTGAACCCTGCATATCATGAAAAATAGTCATAGGATCGTCATCTCCCTGCATGAAGGGTGGAAAAATGACTATGGCTGCTCCCTCCCTTCCCCCGTCAGAGAAAACTGTGGGATAGGAAGGATCAGCCTTCGGCAAGAACTGTTTGGGTGACACCCAATCTAATTGGGAAAAGGAGCTCATCCATTTGTAGGGACCATAATGACAATCGACACGCCCAAAAAATCCCTCCATGGCAATTGCAATACTATTGTTATTTCTCTGCAACCATGTAAAATCGGCTAGTCTGAAAGGAACAATGAGTACATGAGGTTGGTGGCCAAAAAGGCGGAGAGACAAATCTCTCCCTTTGCTAAAGCAGTCTGCAAGTTGATCTAGAATGGCATAGACTCGGGGGCTCCTCCGACAGATAAGTGAATCCAATGAATGGGGTCTCCTTCTTGTGCTAGGAGACCTGTAAGGAGGGATTTCCCACTGAAAATATAGAGAGTTAAAGGCAATGAGGGATCATATCTCTTTAGGCAGGAGTGGTTAATGGCCTTTTGAACTTTAAGGAAGGTATTTACATGTGTGGGTTTTAACAGAATTGTTGAGGACAAATCTGGCCCTCAGAGCAGATCAAATAGAGGGGTAAGTTCCTCCGTGCTAATAGAAATCCAGGGCCTCATCCAATTGATTTCTCTGAGAAGTTTTTGAAGCTGAGGAAGATAATAGCTCTCCTGTATTTGGAGTTGGGGTTTAACTGGAGAGATCACATCTAATTTAGGAGGGATCCTAAAATCTTGAATGGGGGGAGTTTTTGAATTTTTTCAGGTGCGATTTGAAATCTTAGCCCAAGAAGTAAATGAAGGCAGGCCTGGAAAAGTTGATCTAATTGGTCACTTTGTTTTGCCCCAAGGATGATATCATCCATATAAACATACAGCAGAAGATCTTTTTGTCTGAGTGGGCCGAGGATTTTAGACATAAAGAATTGACATATGGGGGGGCTATTAGCCATCTCCTGCGGCAGGACTGTCCATTCAAATCTCTGGTCAGGACCCTCAAAATTAAGGGATGGAACAGAGAAGGCAAATTTTTCAGAATCCTCAGGGCTCAAAGGTATGGAAAAAAAACAGTCTTTGATGTCAATAATTATGAGGTGGTAATGCTTGGGAATGGCTGGGATCCAAGGGAGCCCCCTTTGGGGAGTACCAAAGCGGAGCATTCTTTCATTGATTCTCCTAAGGTCATGTAGGAACCTCCAGTTTCCGTTAGCCTTTTGGATAACAAAGACTGGGGAGTTCCACGGGCTAATAGATGGTTTAAGGTGGCCCGCTCTCAGCTGTAGTTGCACCAGTAAATGGAGTTGCTTAAGTTTATGTTGAGGAAGAGGCCACTGCGCAACCCAAACGGGGGGGCCTGGAAGCCACTTGATCTTTAAAGGTTCCAGGTGAGCAGTGGCCTTTAGGATTGGGGGTGTTGCCGTAAGAAAGGCCTTGGTTCTCCCCTCCATATGGCTTCAAAGGAGCCCTTTGGGGAAGGTGTCCCGCCCCAGTTCCCTTGAGGACACTCCTTCTTAAAGTAGCCTGGTTGTCCGCATTTAAAACAAGCCCCTCTCGCACCAGTGATGGCTCCTTTCCCCGGGAATGCCTGTTGAAGGGCACAAACGAGGTCAGCTATATTACTCTCCTGGGAGGCTTTAAGCATTGATGTCATGGTTTGGGCCTGATGGGACATAGTGCCGATGTCCTTAGTGGCCACTATCCACCTTCCCATAGACCGCTCTTTCAAACCAGCACAGGCTAGCTTATGATTGGCTGTCATACCTTCCCATACAAGCATCTTAACAAACTGGTCTCTCAGCGGGCCCGGAGGGAACTTTCTTTGTAGGCTCTTTTCTACCCTGTCTATGAAAGAGGACAGATCCTCTGATGCCTTTTGAGTGACACCAGAGATTGGGGGTTCTGATGGACCTTCCTCTAACTTTCTCCAGGCAGCTAAGCCTAGGGCTCGGACCTATTCCTGATATGGGGCAGGTATAGTCGCCTGCTGTACGCCCGTGGAGAATTGATCATTAGTCCCTGATAACATCCCAAAAGTGACAGGTATGGGAGGGTTAGTGGCCTGGTTTCTTTCAGCCTACGCATGGCACTCATCGTTGAAAAAGGCACACCATTTGATATACATGGGCCCAGGGAGAACAGCTTTAGCTAGGTTCTTCCAGTCCTGAGTGATGCAGTTTTGATGGGCGAGCCCCTGCAGGATAGTCTCTGCCCAGGGGGAATTGGGGCCATCTTCCGTGACTGCCTTTTTCAGTTCCTTGAGATCTTGCGGTTCCCACGGATACCAAATTGCAGGTCTGTTACCCCCTGGGTAACATTCACCGGAAAAAGGTGACACGCCTCAGGGGTGGAGGAGGGGGAAAACCCCGGGGTCGCGCCAGATGGCTCTACCGGATATGGTGGGGGAGGGGCCGAAGGCACCCGAAAAGGGTTGAAGCAGGAGGGCGCCTAGGGCGGATGCCATTTTGAGGGCCCGCCGGCTTCCTCCCTGGGTGGCCAAGGGGCAGAGTAAAACGGATTAGGGTTGAACCAACCCTGTAGCCCAGGAATAAATCGCACTTGGTTGTGGTGAATAATCCTTTTAATGTACTGTTGGACCCTATTGGCTAGTATTTTGGTGATAATTTTTTCATCCATGTTCATCAGGGATATTGCTCTGTAATTCTCCTTTTTGATGGGGTCTTTGTCTGGTTTGGGGTCAAGGGAATGCTAGCCTCATAAAATGAGTTTGGAAGTTTTCCTTCCATTCCTATATTTTGGAACAGTTTCAGAAGAATAGATATTAATTCTTCTTTAAATGCTTGATAGAATTCCCCCTGGAAGTTGTCTGGCCCTGGGCTCTTGTTTTTTGGGAAATTTTTGATTCCTACTTCAATTTCCTTGCTGTTTATGGGACTGTTCAGGTTTCTACCTCAAAACTGCTAGAACTCATACAGGGATTCAGTAAAGTGGCAGGATATAAAATCAATGCACAGGGGCGCCTGGGTGGCTCAGTTGGTTAAAATCAATGCACAGAAGTCAGTTGCATTTCTATACACCAATAAGACAGAAGAAAGAGAAATTAAGGAGTTGATCCCATTTACACTTGCACCCAAAACCATAAGATATCTAGGAATACATCTAACCAAAGAGGCAAAGAATCTATACTCAGAAAACTATAGACTACTCATGAAAGAAATTGAGGAAGACACAAAGAAATGGAAAAATACGCCATGCTCATGGATTTGAAGAATAGTGTGAAAATGTCTATGCTACCTAGAGCAATGCATGCATTCAATGCAATCCCTATCAAAATACCATCAACTTTTTTCACAGAGCTGGAACAAATTATTCTAAAATGTGTATAGAATCAGGAATATTACAAATAGCCAGAGGAATGTTGAAAAAGAAAACCAAAGCTGGTGGCATCACAATTCTGAACATAAAGCTCTATTACAAAGCTGTAATTATCAAGACAGTATTGGCACAAAAACAGACACATAGATCAACAGAACAGAAGAGAGAGCCCAAAACTGAACCTCAACTCTATGGTCAACTAATCTTCAATAAAGCAATAAAGAATGTCCCTTGGATAAAAGACAGTCCCTTCTGCAAAGAATTGGGAAAATTGGACAGCCACATGCAGAAGAATGAAACTGGACCATTTCCTTACACCACACACAAAAATAGACTCAAAATGGATGAAAGATCTCAATGTGAGACAGGAATCCATCAAAATCCTGGAGGAAAACACAGACAGCAACCTCCTCGACCTCAGCCACAGCAACTTCTTCCTAGAAACATTGTCAAGGCAAGGAAAGCAAGGAAAATAATGAACTATTAGGACTTCTTCAAGATAAAAAGCTTTTGCACAATAAAGGAAACAGTCAACAAAACCGAAAGACAACTGACAAAATGGGAGAAGATATTTGCAAATGACATATCAGGTAAAGGGCTAGTATCCAAAATTCATAAAGAACTTATCAAACTCAACACTCCCCCCAGAAATAATCCAATCAAGAAATGGGTAGAAGATATGAACAGACATTTCTCCAAAGAAAATATCCAAATGGCCAACAGATACACGAAAAAATGCCCACCATCACTGGCCATCGAGGAACTACAAATCAAAACCACAGTGAGATAACACCTCCCACCAGTCAGAATGGCTAAAATTAACAAGTCAGGAAACAACAGATGTTGGTGAGGATGCAGAAAATGAGGAAACCTCCCTCACTGTTGGTGGAAATGCAAGATGGCACTGCCACTCTGGAAAACAGTATGGGGAGTCCTCAAAAAGTTGAAAACAGAGCTAACCTACAACCCACCATTGCACTACAAGGTATTTACCCCAATGATACAAATGTAGTGATCCAAAGGAGCACATGCACCCAAATGTTTATAGCAGCAAGGTCCACAATAGCTAAATTATAAGCCTACATATCCATCAACAGATGAATGGATAAAGAAGTGGTATGTATATACAATGGAATATTACACAGCCATCAAAAATGAAATATTGCCATTTGCAATGACGTTGATGGAACTAGAGGTGTTATGCTAAGTGAAATAACTGAATCAGAGAAAGACAATTATCATATGATCTCAGTGATAGGTGGAATTTGAGAAACAAGGCAGAGCATCATAGGGGAAGAAAGGAGAAAATGAAACAAGATGAAACCAGACAGGGAGACAAACCATAAGAGACTCTTAATCTCAGGAAACAAACTGAGGGTTTCTGGAGTGGAGGGGGTGGGAGGGATGGGGTGGCTGGGTGATGGACACTGGGAGGGTATGTGCTATGTGAGCACTGTGAATTATGTAAGACTGATGAATCATAGAACTATACCCCTGAAACAAATAATACATTATATGTTAATAAAAGAAAAAAGTAAACTGTGGGATATAAAATCTCCACCTTGCTACCCAATAAAAAATAAATAAATAAATGAATGAATGAATGAATGAATAAATAAAGACAACCTAGTCTGAAAAATAAGCTCCACTCTAAAGTTATACTTAAGATCATAGATTCTTTTGAGAGTAAGTGTTCCATAATTCATATTTAATTACTTGGTTATTGCTTAAGACATTCACAATGTATGGATACAAATATCATGGTCAGTTTGAATTAGTGTGGACACAAAAATCTGAATTTCTATTAATAGTCTTCCTGCAGGACATTTTATCTGGTAGTTTCATTTGTAAATTAAATCACTATTGAACTTCTCTGTGTCACAGAAAATAAAGGAGCATTTTTCAATAATGGTCTTGAATACAGTTATGAACATGTGAAAAAATCTAGTATTGGTCAATATTCCCACTTCACTAGTGGTTTTGGGATTTCTGGGGATCTGATTTTGATGTATTTGTGGTAGGGTAGGGTATCAACCATGCCAATAAGAAAGTTGTGTTTTGTGCATCTATTTTATGGAAAATTTCCATTGGGAGTTTAGAGGGAGTATACAAAATTGTTAGGGGCCAAGATCTCCTACAGAACAGCATTATTTTACAAATTTTTCACAATTGTCCTCCTGTTTCTTTCTTTCTTTTTTTTTTCAAAGATTTTATTTATTTACTTGACAGAGAGAGAGATCACAAATAGGCAGAGAGGCAGGCAGAGAGAGCTGAGAAAAGAGGCTCCCTGATGAGAAGAGAGCCCAATGTGGGCCTCGATCCCAGGACCCTGAGATCATGATCTGAGCCAAAGGCAGAGGCTTTAACCCACTAAGCCACCCAGGTGCCCCTCCTGTTTCTTAATAGTAAATATTAGCTTTGCCAAGGACCTTTCTTCTTGTAATCTCTACATGTGTCTGCTTGTAGTCTCTATAGGTGTCCATATCTAGAGATTTCTAGTTCTTAGAGGACAGCTGATGAATCAACCCAGTGTTCTTTCAGAAAACAGTAATTTTATTTGAAGTGTGAAGTTTGTTTTGACTTTCATACTTTTTTTAAAATCTTTGAGTGTTTATTAAAAATTCTGAGTCACTTGATGAAGATCTTCTCACTTAGCAAGTATCTATTCTAATTTAATTTTTCAATTAGTCTCCCTTTCAGATTTGAGCCCATTTATAAAAACCAGAACAATGTTTCCTTACTTTGGATAGCTGGTCTACCCTAGAGCATTACTTGAAATATTCCTGGATTATCTTTCTTGAAGTTTCCTTTTAATTAAACTTTACGTTCCCCACAATTTTGAATCTTTTCTAATCTATCCTTAAGGAAGACACCTGAAACTGTTTATGTAGATCATTCAGTTACAAGGGTTTGGTGTTTTGTTGTTGTTATTGTTGTTGTTTGCTTGCTTGTTTGTTTTGTTTTTTTGCCTCCTCTTGTTAGGGCCTGCTTAGCCTCAAGGCCAGCAGAACAGGCTCTGAAACTCTCTGGCAATTTAGGCCTCTGCATATCTAAGACCCCCTGGTGATTGATGCCTTTGCAAGGCCTGTATTTACCAAATGGGGGCAGATAAGTCAATGAACCCTTTGTGCATCTTGCTTCCTTGCCCCAGTTCCTGAAATGTGTGGGCAATTCAGGAACTGGGGAAGGGACTAAAGTGTCACCTCACCCAACCAATAAAATGTACTGTGTGACTCATGCTTGCTGCTTGAAACGCATATAAACCCCTAGACCCTTGCATTCGGGGTCCTTGCTGAAACCCACTGTGCCAGGCAGATACTTGGACCCTAGCTAGCTAGAAATAAACCTCGCTGTGTGATTTGCATTATCCTGAGCGTCCTCGGTTTCTCCTTGGGAAGGCGGTTGACATCGGACTTTAACACTCTCAAGGCCAAAAATTATTTGTTTAAAAACCCTAAAGTAACAGGGACGCCTGGGTGGCTCAGTCAGTTAAGTGTCTGCCTTAAGCTCAGGTCTTGATCCCAGGTCCTGGAACTGAATCCCACATGGGGCTCCTTGCTCAGTGCCTCATCCTCTGTCTGCCACTCCCCATGCTTGTGCGCTTTCTTGCGCACTCTCTCTCCCTCTATCTCTGACAAATAAATAAGTAAAATCTTAAAAAAAAAAAAAAAACAAAAACTGGGGGTGCCTGGGTGGCTCAGTTGGTTAAGCAACTGCCTTCAGCTCAGGTCATGATCCCGGAGACCGGGATCGAGTCCCACATCAGGCTCCCTGCTCGGCGGGAAGCCTGCTTCTCCCTCTCTCACTCCCCCTGCTTGTGTTCCCTCTCTAGCTGTGTTTCTCACTGTCAAATAAATAAAATCTTAAAAAAAAAAAAAAAAACTGACGTAAAAAAAAATTCAGTGAAGACAGCTCAGTTAAATAATTCAGAGATGAGATTACTATTGAAACACATAGGGCAGGAAGAAAATCTGAATTGGGGCCAAGATGCCTAGTGATAATGTCTGCATGTCCGAAGTTCCTGTAGGATGTTTCCAAGTGATAGTCTTCAAAACAACTTTGATAGAAGCTTCAATTACTGAAGAAAGATTCAGTATCAGAAACAAAAAACTGAGTTTATAAATTGCTAAAGAAGGAACATGTGTTTCCAAACACTGTCTGAGAAAAGTATCTTTTTGTCTTACTTAAGGTTATAAGAAGTGTATGGGTCAAGTACTTCCTTTCAGAAGAGTGTGGTTGACTGATACTCAGTATCACAATTACTCCTGAAAAATCTTTATTGATTATGACAGGTTTAAAACTTGTGTCAGTGGCTGCAAGCTTCTATATTTAAAGAATCTATCCTTTCCTTTTAAAAAGGACAGATGTGAACATCTATGGCTTCTAAGACTATGAAGTGAATCAAAGATAGCACTAAAATGGTCAATCACAGATAACCACAGAATTATTTTGATTACTGTAATTTATTGCAATTTGTCTATTTGAAAGGGTTAAATCACATATAGCTATAGCGATTCAGTCCTTCATTCCTCCACATGGATGTTAGGGGTAAATGACCAAAGACTCCTTCTAGAGAAGTAGACTTGATATTTGCATATATTGGCACATGCATATTCATGTTCTAAATATTGTATAAGGCTACTGTGATTTATATTACATGACATAAACTCTGGCCACAGACTGACTTGATTATCTTTGCCCAGGAATTTGGAGGATACCCTACTTAGTCATATTATAACTATGAGGAAATTAAAACTCTCCTTATTCAGTCCATCCCTACTTAAGAAAACTAAGCTGGTAATTCACTCTACCATTTAAAACACACCTCGGTCTAGGTTCTCTGTTTCAGTAAAATTAACCATAACACATAATCAGGCCAAAAAAAAAAAAAAAAAAAAAAAGGTGGCAAAACCATGGCTCCTTGATTTTCTCATATTCCAAATTATATGCAAGTCCCAACAGCTTTGTTTTCAAACAATGTTCATAATTTCCATCACTGCCATACTCCCTTGCCTAGTTCACTGGAACAGTTTCCTGTTTCTCCTTATCCACCTGCTTCCCATTCCCCAGCCTGTTCTTATTCAGCATCCACTTATTTTTTAACATAAATCTTATTTAGACACTCTTCTAATGAAATCTCCAAGGTTGCTTAGCTACTCCACATAGAATACATTTAAAAGCGGGGCGCCTGGGTGGCTCAGTTGGTTAAGCAACTGCCTTCGGCTCAGGTCATGATCCCAGAGACCCGGGATCAAATCCCACATTGGGCTCCCTGCTCGGCGGGAAGCCTGCTTCTCCCTCTCTCACTCCCCTTGCTTGTGTTCCCTCTCTGGCTGTATTTCTCTCTGTCAAATAAATAAAAAATCTTTAAAAAAAAAAGAATACATTTAAAAGCAACTCAGCTAATGGCAACTTCTCCATTCTTATCTCCTACTACTCCCTCATTCCACTCCTTGCAAAAACCATGTAAACTATCAACACAAAGCCTTTACACTTGTCAGTTTCTCTGAAATATGCATCTCAATATATCTATGTGGCTTACTTCATTTTATTCATGTCTTTTTTGGACCCGCCAACATAAAAGAGTCATCCCTGTAGACTCTATCCCCGCATCTGGCTTTTCTTTTTAACACATTACTACTTGATATATTTTATATTTATTTGCTTATTGCTCCTATGTCTCATTGAAAAAGTCTTTTCTCCTTTTTTATTGTTGCATCCCCAGAACTAGTCAACATTTAACAGGCAGTAACTCTTTAATAATGCATCGTGTGAACTAAAATAAGCATTGATCACTGCATAGCTTATTCTAGGTCTTCCAGTGGAAGATAGTAGAGAGAGCTTAGATATGTGTCATCCCTTTCTTCTGCCACAGCATGCATTAAATAGAACTCAAGCTCTTTATTTCAAGGGGCTGGTGTTGACCACACAAATCAAGCTGAATTGTGGAAATGAACCAAGAGGGGCCTTAATGAACTGATATAAAATCCATTCTGAAACAACACTCTGCTAATAAGGATTTTTCTATCCATCTGCTTGAGCCATGTAGCTCTCTTCTATGCTAAATAACAAACAGACAAACAAAATAGAGCTTGAAATTCCTGAATATATTCTCCTAAAGAATAATTTTTCAAACAGTTGTAATGCTAACCACTGGTGACCAGTCATGGTAAACTCCACCTTCAATTTGTGCAAGCACATTTAGTCCCACAATAACCACATATTTTTCCTCAGCTAAGGAACTATATGCAAATAAAGAACACATGAAGATATAAATATAAAAAGTTGGCATTTTTGTTTAGTTTTTAGTTCATAACATTTATATTAATCCTGTATCTTTACTCTTCAATTATTCATGGGAAGATGCCAAATGCTTAGATTGTTTTGTTAACAAAAAATAAACAGACATCGCTTTGGGTTGCAAAATGTGTCTTTTGTCATTACTTTCAAAGAGCAATATTAAAAAAAAAAAGACTTATTTGGCATTCAGAAATTTTAACATACATGCCTAATTTTGTTAATGTTGTTCACTCACTGCTAAATAATTGTGATTTCTGTTTAAGCTTCTATTAAAATAAATATCCAGAAGCCTAAAAATTATTCAAACTAGCCTCACAATAAAATTTATTTAAAAAACAAAATAAGGGGGTGCCTGGGTGGTTCAGTTGGTTAAGTGACTGCCTTCTGCTCAGGTCATGATCCTGGAGACCCAGGATCGAGCCCCACATGAGGCTCCCTGCTCAGTGGGAAGCCTGCTTCTCCCTCTCTCACTCCCCCTGTTTGTGTTCCCTCTCTGGCTGTGTTTCTCTCTGTCAAATAAATAAAATCTTAAAAAAAAAAAAAATAAGGACGTGAATAAAAATTCACTTGACTTCAACTGGATTATAATTTTATTTTGCCCAACAGTACAGTTCCAACTGTATCTAGTCATTTTCCCTTTTATACGATTTCATTTCAAAGATAATTATATTTTTTGGCTATTAAGATTTTTTTCTGATCTATGGTTTGCAGTCTTTTTCTTCTATACTGTAGGTTATCTTTTCATTTTCTTGTTTCTTTTTGTGTGTGTGATCTTTTAAGTTTGTTGCAGTCACATTTGTTGATTTTTGCTTTTGTTGTTTGTGCTTTTGGTGTCAGATTCAAAAGAATCATTGTCAAGACCAATGCTGAGGGGATTCTTCTTTACATTTTCTTCTAAGGGTTTTATAGTATCAGTCCTTATGTTTGTCTTTGATTCATTCGAGTACACTGTTGTGGGTGTTATAAGACATATGTTTACCTAGTTTTCCCAATATCATTAATGCACACTTACCTACTATGGAAAATAATATGGAGTTTCTCAAAAAGTTAAACATAGATCGAACATATGATCTAGCAATTCATCTCTGGGTATATACCCAACATAAGTGAAATCAGGATCTCAAAGAGATACAGGCACTCCCAAATTAACTGCAGCAGTATTCACAATAGCCAAGATACGAAAGTGTTCCTCAACAGTTGAATGGATAAAGAACAGAATACACACACACACACACACACACACACACACACACACACACACACACTGGAATACTATTTAGCCACAAGAAAGGAGTACACTCTATCATTTTCAACAACATGGATAGACCTTGGCACTTTATGCTAAGTAAGATAAGTCAAGCAGAGAAGACATGTACTGGATGATGCCACTTGTATGTGAAACCTTAAAAAGCCCAAATCATAGAAAAAAAGTAAAATGGTGGTTATGAAGGAAATGGGGGGCTAGGGAACAGCACATATATCATTCAAGGGTAAAAACTTACAATGAGTAGTAAATAATAAGTTTTAGAGATCTATTGCATGGCATAGTGAATACAGACCACAATATTATACTATAATCAACAAACTTGCTAAGAGACTAGAATTTAAGTATTCCAACCAATACAAAAATGAGAGTTATTGAGCACCTGGGTGGCTCAGTGAGGTAAAGCCTCTGCTTTCGGCTCAGGTCATGATCTCAGGGTCCTGGGATGGAGGCCTTCATCGGGCTCTCTGCTCAGCAGGGAGCCTGCTTCCTCCTCTCTCTCTGCCTCTCTGCCTACTTGTGATCTCTCTCTCTCAGTCAAATAAATACATAAATAAATCTTTAAGAAAAAAAAGAAAGCTTATAAAAAAAGAGTTATTAAATGTAATAAAGGTGCTAATTATTGCTAGAATGGCAATCATATTACAGTATATAAATATAAGAAATTAACATGTTCTACATGTTAAATGTATATGATGTTATATATTGAATATATTTCAATTTAAAAAGATAATGAGGCAAATGATATCAAAGTACTTATGTCTTGAAGTATGGTATGGACCACATGAAGAATATTTGTGTGTGTTTGTGGATAATTAGATAGAAATAATCTCCAATTAAATCATTATGATAACTTACATAAGGATTATTTATCAATATAAATGTTATAGGCAGTAGTTACTCACAATTCTTTTTTCAGAAAAATGGACCTTTTTTAGTCTCACTTGGAGTAGAGGCCATGATGCTTTTCATGTGTCTCATTCATTACATCTCATACAATTGCATGGACACTATCGGCGGTATGGTTGAGATGACCCAAACAAGGCTAAGAGAGACGTGATTCTGTGTATCTCTTCATGACTTCACCTTCTCAGTGATGTCATGATAATAGCTTGAAATCCATGATGGGATTATTTAAATCATGTAAATTTGTAAAGATCAAAATTTTTGTTTTTGCTTTCTTGTGTATATAATTTACTAGCACACTACTACCAGTGGTACATCAAAAAAATTATACTGAATAAACATTTGAATAGACTTAATTTATTTATTGCCGTTCTACTAAAATATTTTGTTTTCTAAGTCTTCAGACTTTAACAAAATCCATAAAAATACAGATGGTTTTGGAATTAATTTGAGGTGACCAATATATTTCATAATTATAAAGGTACCTATTAAGAATTTCTTGTTTCTGTATAACTCCGTGTATCACAATTCCATAAGTTTAATGAATAAGTGATATAAGCCATTTATTCTTTAGTACTACTAAAATTGAAATGAATTCTCAATGTTTGAAAATCCATTCTAGCTAATGGAATGCTCATTTTGCATCTCAGAAATGTACTTCACAGAAAGTGCAACTCTACGTTAAGAACAAAATATCCCCAGCACGATTTTTATTATTCACTAGGTGTGTGTTTTAAAATTTGACATAAAACTCATACACTGTACTTTATGACTTTTTTTTTGAAATAGAGAGGATTTTTTTTCTCCTGAGAAAACAAACCTGCCTAGCCACATTTTAATGCTTTTAAAATTAATGCAATTAGATAATTTTGGAATATTACCATAGGCAAATTTTACTAAAGAGTCTCAATTATATTATTTTGTACGATGGTCAGAACCAAAGTTTGTAATCGTCTTTTAGGGTGGTAATATATTGTCTAGCATCTAGTAGCTGTAACTGATAGTCCCATTCTTGGAATATGAGAACAAATCATATGCCACCCTAATCAAATGTGAAAAAGAAAATATTTATACTTTCAGTTGTGTGAATATGTGAAATAAAACACTTAAATGTTTTGATAAAATATCTTTTTAGATTTGTCTGTGATGAATAAATAAAAGATCAACGTATTTCCAATTTCAATCTGAGTTTCCAAAGTCATCAATTTTAATAATGCATTATTGAGTACGGAAGTGTTGAACCTCTATATTGTACAACTGAAACTAATATAACACACTGTGTGTTAACTATAATGGAATTTAAAAAAATTAAAGTAATGCATTACTGAATGATTGATAAGAGTGTGAACTTAGACTCTGCTGCTTACTTCCACTATGATTCCAAGGGAGTTAAGTTCTCTCATCTACACTACCTTCAACAGTAATGTGAGAATAATGATAGCACAAAACTCATTAGAGAATTTCATGAAGATTAAGTGAGAAAATATAAATAAGATTACATATAAGATATATTGAACAATATCTGGCACAGTAATGAGTGGGAACTAAATAAGCTTTTAATTTTTTACTTCCCATTCTTCATTTACTTTCACTTACTCATTCTTTGAAGACATATGCTAAAGTGACAGCTATGTGATAATCGATGTCACAGAAATTGGTATTCATGGGGAAAAATTTAATAAAGACTTAGAAGTATTTTCATTGTTAGAAGTAAGAGAGAAATCCAGCTGAGCATTGTTAAGCAGAAAAATTGCATTCAAACATGTTATTGTTAGTACTTGGTGCCATTAAGTTCTTCATGCTTTGTATCTGCTAAACAGTTTCTTTCCATTTCGAAGCATGTACCCAGCCACAGGTTGGCACTGCTCCTCTCTAACTCCCTTCAACAGGTTTATAAGTCAGTATTCCGAAAGAGATCTCCCACTATTAAAATTAATAATGGCGAGGGGCGCCTGGGTGGCTCAGTTGGTTGGGTGACTGCCTTCACCTCAGGTCATGATCACGGAGACCTGGGATCAAGTCCCACATCGGGCTCCCTGCTCCATGGGAAGTCTGCTTCTCCCTCTCTCACTCCCCCTACTTGTGTTCCCTCTCTGGCTGTGTTTCTCTCTGTCAAATAAATAAAATCTTTAAAAAAAAAATTAATAATGGCAAATATCCTGTAAGAAGGATAATTTCAGGAAACATGCTAAAACTTGTTTCAAGTTTTTTTAAAAACTACTATTAAAATATGACTCATTTAGGTTTTAGTTAATTGTCATTTTTTTCCTATTAAATTTGTAAAAGTAAACTACAAATAATTCTGGTATTCAAAATGAAGAGTTGTTTATTTATAAGCCACTTAAAAATGGAAAAAAATCAGCAGTTTTGCATTACTTTAAGATATCTATAATTTCAATTCCATTTCCCAATTCCCTTTGATATGGAGTATTATGTGACTTGGGACACTGCAGTGACAAATGGAAGCGTATAAAGAAAGAACAAGAAACAAAAATTAGAATCATGAAGATAAAACTAATGATGGTAATCAGCTCACTGAAAATTATCTAAAGAAACAAATTTCACCCTCCATTAGCTTAAGTACACACCGAGAGGAAACACAGGATGCTGATTTCTTTCTCCTTTAGAGGCTATATTCCAGGAACATTATTTGTTAGTTTACAGGACTTTCATGCAGTGGCACATTTTACCCACTAACTCGTGTAAAGAGCTAAACAAGAAGTTCAGAATGTCCAGTTATAATAGCTAACATGAAAGAATGAAGAGGAGTCAGAGATATTTCCCTCTACTCTGCCAATCCATCCTGTTGATCAAAATATTGAGAGGAACTTACTATGATTAAATCAATGGTATGAACAAACACACTTCTGTGTTAATAATTTAACCACCTGGTATTAAATCCATTTGCATTTTTATTTGAAGATTATTTTCTATAAAATATGAGGATATTTTAAGGAAATTAGTGGATACTTCAGTTGCTAATTTCTTTAATAATTTATTTATTCGGGCGTCTAGGTGGCTCAGGTGGTTGGGTGACTGCCTTTGGCTCCGGTCATGATCCCGGAGACCCGGGCTCGAGCCCCATATCGGGCTCCCTGCTCAGTGGGGGGCCTGCTTCTCCCTCTCTCACTCCCCTCTCTCACTTGTGTTCCCACTCTCGCTCTGTTTCTCTCTGTCAAAAAATAAATAAAATCTTAAATAAATAAATAAATAAATATATATATGTATATATATATATATATATTTGTTTATTTGACAGAAAGAAACACAACGAGAGAGGGAACACAAGCAGGGGGAGTGAGAGAGGGAGAAGCAGGCTTCCCGCAGAGCAAGGAGCCCAAAGATGTACTGGATCCCAGGACCCTGGGATCATGAACTGAGCCCAAGGCAGACGAGCCACATTTAGTTGTTGAATGTTTTATTATTTGAATATCCATAACCTTCCCAATACAGCATCTGAGGTTCCACAGATTAGTTGATATATGAGCACTACTACTTACCTCAAATTGTTCAGAAAAGATAAAAGGATTATTTTCGTAAATATAATGAATTAGCCCCAATATTTATTTATTTATTTATTTATTTATTTATTTATTTATTTATTTATTTTTATTTTT
>PITA01017679.1:0-42614 GCA_004023965.1 Spilogale gracilis | reverse complement strand
TGGGTGGCTCAGTGGGTTAAAGCTTCTGCCTTTGGCTCAGATCATAATCTCAGGGTCCTGGGATGGACGCCCACATCGGACTCTCTACTCAGCAGGAAGCATGCTTCCTCCTCTCTCTGTGTGCCTCTCTGCCTACTTGTGATTTCTCTCGCTGTCAAATAAATAAATAAAAATATTTTTTTAAAAAAAAGTGTTTCTAAAATATCTCATTCAGCAACCTCATCTTGTTATATAGGGACCCAGTCCAGAGAATCAGCCTGTTTCTCAAAGCCTCCAGTAGAATGGAGTAACAAGTGCATCATCCACCCAGTTGGAATGAAGTCCCTCTTTTACAAACTGCTCTGATACAAGTCCACACACCCAACAAGCCTGAATCTGGACAATTTTTCAAGTGGCTCATTAAAATTATACAAGTGTTGGGTTGTGACCAGTCACTGCCTGCATGGCTTTGTTGAGACTTCTTAAAAAAAAAAAAAAAAAAATTTAACCTCATTCTTTATCTATGATGATTACAGAATTCTGAAATTTTGTGTCAGTTTGCACACACACCTCTTTATTATCTAAGAAAAATCCAAATTATTAGTTCTCTCAGTTTTAGTACACTGTTATCAGTATATAATATTTAGCATGTTGAGTTTTTTTTAAGGACTTATTCATTTCACAAGATTCTTAGCTTAGGAGGCCTAGGTGTTGCAGGTATTTAAGCCAAGTGTCCTACTCTTGGTTTCAGCTCCAGTCTGGGATCTCGGGGTCAGGAGATAGGGCCCTGTATCGGACTCCGCTCAGCAGAGTCTGCTTGAAACTTTCTCCCTCTCCCTCTGCCCCGCCCGCTCATGCTGTGCTCATGCTCATGCTCAACCTCATAGGGGAGCTCTCGCACAAGTGCTCGCTCTCACTCACTCTCACCCTCCCTAAAATAAGTCTTTAAAAAAAAAAAAAAAGATTCTTAGTCCTCGGATCTTTCTTCCTAGAAAAAGGTTCCTCTACGACAACTACTGTTAACTTTAATACCATTAAGGATTAAGAAGAGATTTTAGGTCAAAACTTTGCAGTATGACTCAGAGGACTGAGTTCTTTTTTAGGCAGGAGGACAGTAAATGGGAGAAAACAATAATACTAAAATATCTTTATGTCCTATGTGTTAACAGGATCTAGCTCTAAAAAGCTGTTGCCTCAAGCCAGTGTAAACAGAGACCATATTTTCTTTAAAAAAAAAGTTATCTGTGTTGTCATATCAAATTTTATGTTTTCTGAATACCCAAACGTAATCAGAAAAACAGGGCAAGTAGATAAACGTACTGACAGTGAATACTTCATTATATCATGTCACATCTTCAGGTGCACACAACACTCAAAGTTGCAAAGTAAAACTGCACAAATGAGCTGTTTTGCTCTTAAGAGAATGTTTAAGGGGGGCTTTATAATGAAGGGATAATTAGTGACATCACTGGAATAAACATTCTACTGATTAACTAGTAATTCACTCTGTGTTCACTTGAACTTGAAAGCCCAGGTTAAGCTGGCTGAAGTGTGGAAACATGTTCTAACTGGGAGGCTGAGACAGAAGAATCCAGGGCCACACACTGTTCTGAGCTAAACACACTAGCCAGATGACCCACAAAGTGACAGAAACAGAGTTCTACATCAATTCCCAAGGCAGGGGCTCAGAGGGAGAAAAACAAAAAAAACAGAGATTCTATTTAAGCTAACTAGTTAATACCTTGTAATTCCCAAAAGTAAAATGAAATAAAACAAATCATCTTATATTTTCAATCAACTTTCTGTTAGTAACCTCTTCATGAATGGAATACATTTTGTGAGATGACTCTTCATCTCTGCGTACCCCATTTTATTTAAAATACATCATTATCTAGCAGATGTAGCCGATGAATAAAACGCTTCAACAGATCACAAAAAAGAAAATGTATCCATGTAATAATTATGACATGATTAAGAGATTTTTATCAGAATCAATGGTTTACCAAATAAATTCCATATTTAAATACTCCCTTATTCCCTAAATAGGATACTGAACACTTATGTATACTATACTTTACAATTTATGAAAGACACAGTACTTCCCAAATTTTCCGTATTACATTACAACAGAGATTGTCTCCAACTGTAAAAGCAAAATATCCACAGTTGGCTTTTTATACTTAATATATAAAATTAGAGGGGAAAAGTCCACTTTTCCCCATCCTAATTATCCTTTTTTATTATCCTGTGTATCAGTGTCTTGGTCGTCTTCCTCTTTTTTAGAATATTGTCTGCTCTTTCAACAACTTTTGAAAATACCTATGAATTTACATGTATCACTACATTTTAAATGTTTAAGCAATTTAAAATGTAGCTTCAACTAATAACACCTATACCTGTATAGTTTCAAAGTGCTTTTGTGTATGAGTACATTTCAACTAAAAAAAAAAATACTTCACTTCAGATTTGACTACCACAAACTAGCATGTTTTTCGCATGACTACAGAATGCCTAAAAATAAGCCAAGAAAATGCTCACATTTCACTCAAAGTTTTAAGTACATATCTCAGAGAAAAAACTATTTATGATCATTAAGTCTAAAAGCATTGTATACACCATGCAAACACCTCTCAACTTTTATAAATAGGTAAATCTTCAACAATTTCCAAGGCAGCTACATCTCCCAGCAGAGAGATGGTTTCTATAAAACAATAACTTAATTACCTGCACACAATCACACAATACAAACCAGGAGGAGAAAAAGTAGAAACTTTACTTGCTCAAGCACTCAACACACTTACATTGAATGCTCCTCTTGTCATTCCACCTTCTAACTGCATTCCCACAAGCAAGACCTCACACCTCTCCTACCCAACCCAACCTCAGTCAGGATACCTGAGCAACAAGTCAGCAGCCTAAGTCACTACAGAGAAGAGCAATCCTAAGGAACTGCCTGTAGTCTACTGGCACCAGAATATTCTGCAAAGAGGCTCCCTTACAAAGGACTGGGTGTGGGCCGTGGCTAGCTGACTTTATAAATAAGGGGCTTCCACAGAATGCAACACTGATGGAAGTTTTTAGATAACACACACTCACCTTCATTTCCATCAAAGGAGACGCAAAAGATACCTCCTGAATGGCTTTCACAGCTACCTATTCTCTCCGTTCTCCCTGGCTATACTACACACAATCATCCCTACTCTGGGTTACTTCTCCTGACTAGACTTCTGTACCTCGGGCAACACCCCATGAATATAAAAACATCACATTCATACACACAAACATACCCACACACCCAAGCCACTCTCAACATCATCCAGTCCGTCACATTAAAGAAAATCACATCACTCAAGGTTCTTCCACAGTTCCTTAGTGAACTCAAGAAAAAAGTCCAAAGATCTAGGCATTACCTATGGAGTCCTGCATCACCAAGTACTCTCACCATCTCTAGTGGATCCCTCCCTCACAATCTACCCATCAACCCCAGTGAACTTTTGATTCCTCAAATGTGGGGTGCTCTCTCTCATAGCCTTCACCCATGTTATTCCCTGCACCTGAAATAAATTCCTCTATTTCATTCTCTTACCCTTTCCTGCAGGCCTAGGTTCAGGCTACCTTCCTCTACCTCCACCTAAATTAGGGTAAGTGCCCCTCCCATTGCACCCTATACTAATCCTAACACACTTTATTCTGTCTCTTTACTTCTCTATGCCCTCTGCCCCCAGAGGATGGGGCTAGTGCCTCCTTGTTCACCATTATATCAGAGACAATTATCCACTGAACGTATTCAAGTTTATTTAATGAACATAGTATGAATGAGACCCATACAATAAGGGATAACACGTTCAAAGCCAGTTATGACAAAACTAGGCAGCAATATCATTACACTGGTATAAAATGCAAACTACACAGCTACCTACAAACTCCTTTAGAAAAGTTTAAAGCATTATACATTTAAAAAGAATGCTTTTCAACATAAAAATATTAGTTTTCTGCTCACAACTCCTGTTAGACAAACTGCAGTTCATAAAAAGGGCCAAATTGTTAAGTATCAAAAAAGCAGGTGTGGTATCAGTTTAACTATTCTCCCTGCAACTATCAAACTTTCTTAGCATTATTCAGAACTCTGCTGGCTAAAAGTAAAAGGATATTCCATTTCCTTAGTTTCTACATTTTGCTGTAAGTCCTTCAATAAGGGTTCCACTCATTATAATGGTCCTAAGGACATAAACATGTTACCAGGAAACAAGCCCCTGATACATCTTGGGCATTAGTGCCACGGGCAGCTACTTTCTTTGAACCAATGTCTTCTTATGAGTTACAATCAGAATCTTGTGACACCAGATTTTTTCCAGGGCAGCAGACTGATGTCATAAACGTGATGGCAATAAGCACTCTGAAGAGCTCACCAGCTCCACCCTAAATTCCCCATAAGCATGGGGCAAGTTATCCACCCTCTTAAGCCTCAACTTCCTCATCTATAAAGAGATAATGGCTCTACCTCCTAAGATTTCTGGGAATTAGATGGCCTATGAAAGAGCTTAGCAGACAACCCAATTATTAGGAAGTTTATAAAACCTAAAACATTTTCACATCTTCAAAACTTTTGGTAATATCATAACTTATCTTTGACTAACATCTTTCCACCAGGAATTTTCTAAGAAAAGGCAGAAAGATGAGAAAACGAGAATGCTTTTCTTTGTCGCAACCTTTGAATTTGACAAATTCCACAGAAAACATTAAGATCCGCTTTCTAATCTTTCTCTGCACTCCCCAAAATCAGACATAATCTGTATCTCAACCATTCCTAACATCTGGGAGGTAGCAAAAATAAAATAGTTAAATACATCTTCCCAAGATGTTCTCACCAGAAATAAGCATTTCCTTATTGCCTCTATACACCTTGAAATATAATAGGTCTTAGGAAAATTTGAAGAAGAGGGCTGAATCACAAAAATCCTTCAAAGTCTCCAGTTTCCTTACAATACCATTAGAATCATAAGGTAGGAAGGACGGAGGCACCTGTTAGGTAAGAGGGGTGGTAATTCACAAAACTCAAAACACAAGGAGAATTTAAAATCTGACTATGCATGGAAAAGTTGATTTCCCACCTCATATTTTTTCACTCTAACACAGGAGGGCCAAGTAATAATGCAGGCTGGCAATGTGAATATTTTTATCATTAAAAAAAAGGGGGGAGAAAAGAATTTGAGCCAACTGAGCAAACTGGTTCTCACGTTCCTAAGTCAAGCTGACTTAAGTTTTATTTATTTTTTTTAAGGCAAAGAAATTTTACAGATTTTCTGAAACGTGTTTTAAATAAAGGTGAGACCTCCACAGTCTTAAAAGTTTACCCCAGCATGAATTCTGAGCTGGATTCTTAAAAATGAGTGACGTGTGAACAGCTTCCTAAAAGCAAATAGGGCACTGGGATATAATTTAGGAAGTGATGATGCAAGTCTCTGGGGGACGGTGGGGGCGGGGGGTGAAAAAGTCAGAGGAAATACCCTCCTGGTGCCTGGGCACCAACTCATACCAAGGCGGGGTGGGAGGGCTGGCTTCCACACGCCAGGGGAAAGGGGCACCCCAGCTCCACCCGGGGGTGCCAACACCGCCCCCTCATCCCTCCCTACTGCCCTGCCCCCCTAACCCGTGGCCAGGTTGGTCCCCGTTGGCCCAAACCTCAGGCAGAAAAGTCCGAGAGGGTGGCAGCGCACCCCGGGTTAGGCCTTCTCTGCCCACCTCCAGCTCCCCACCCAGAGCCCCTCCCCAAGACGCGGACCCGGCCCGCTCGCAGTAGGCCAGGCTAGGGCCCAGCCCCCAGGGTTCCGGCCTCCGCGGCCCCGAGGCCTGCGGGGAGGCCCTGGCGCCCGCGCCCCTGGCCCCCGCCCCCACCCGGCCGGACACTTACCCCCAGAAGCCGCAGGGACAGCGAGGCGGCAGGCTGGGCGCTTTGCTGCGCTCGCTCCCGGCGTCTCCCATGGTGCTCGGCGGCGGCGGAGCTCCGCGGCGGCTGCGGCGGCGGCGGCGGCGGCGGCTGGGCCTGGGCCCCGCTCGAAGTCGGCGGCGGCGGCGGCGGCGGCGGCGGCGGCGTCGGGGGGCTCGGGGCAGGGGGAGGGGGAGGGAGCGGGCGCGCGGGCGGGCGCGAGTCCGGGGCTCCGAGCCGGGATTCCAGGCCGGTCAGCTGGAGGCGGGCCGCACCACTCGGCCTGCAGAAACGGGGGGGCCGGGGGGAGGCGCGGAGAGGAGAGGGAGGGGAGCTAAGGAGGAGGGGCGTACGGGTGAACCCAGGACCGCGGGGGTGGGGAAGGAAGACCCAGCGCCCTCAGCAGCTCCCACCGCCGCTCGCAGCCAGAGCGATGTCCCGTGCGGCGGCGCTGGGAAGGACCTGAGGCCCCCGCCAGCTCTGGGTAGCAGCGGCCGCTGAGTAGCCCCGAGCCCCGCTCGCTCCGTCACTCTCCCCTCCCCCGGAGACTGCGCTGACCGGACAATGGCCGCTCCGCCCCCTCCCCTGCTCAGACACCCCTCCCAAGGAGTCACAATGGTCTCGCCCGGGGGAGCCGCCGCCAAAGCCCAGCAGCTGATCAGCTGGGATCCGGGCGTGCCACTTTGTTCAGCGCCTCAAAGGAAGACTACTGGGCTGTGGGCAAAGCCGAGAGCGTCGGGTTATCACTCGGCGATGAGCCTCTGAGGCTCTTGTATTCTTAGAACTTTTGAAATCTGAGGCAAACTTACCTTATCCCTGTCTGAAGAAGGGGAGCCGGCTTCCGAGTACCCTAGGGCGCGCTGCTTCCCCCCAAACGCGAATGGTACGCCCCAAGCGGGAGGGGGAGGAGCCGATTAGTTGTTTAGGGTAAGTCGGACCAGTCCCGGAGCGACGGACAAGTGCTGCGCATGCGCCCGGAGACCCCTCCGGGTACTGGGAGGGGCCAGGAGCGAGTGCTTCCAAACCCGGAAGTGGGTCTCGCTTGACCCGGAGCTGTGGGGCATCTTCATCTGTGAAGAGGTCCCGGCACCGGCTGGTGTGGGTTCTGGGCGATACCAGAGACCATTTCTCCACTGAGAAACTGCCAGTCCCCTAGAAATCGCTCTTCCCAATCCTCTCACACCCGGCCCATTCTTCCAATTCCACCCGGACAACAGCTCTCGCCTTGGCAGTAATGAACTTAATGGGAAATGTCTCTTCCAACCCCCACCGCAGGAAGGGCGGGAGGATTGTGTCTCCGTCAAGTTCCGCGCCCCTCCTCCCTCATAAGTGCCCCCCAGCCTCAGACGCTAGTCCACTCCCTATTATTTGGCTAGCAAAACCTCTCTTTTTCTAGAGTACACACGGTTGATTTTGAAAGGGAGTCATGGCCGAATCAGTGTTGAAAATTGATATAAACAAAGAAGTTTTTTTTTTTAAAAAGATTTTATTTATTTGACAGAGAGAAACACAGCCAGAGAGGGAACACAAGCAAGGGGAGTGAGAGAGGGAGAAGCAGGCTTCCCGCCGAGCAGAAAGCCCGATGTGGGATTCGATCCTGGGTCTCCGGGATCATGACCTGAGCCGAAGGCAGTCGCTTAACCAACTCAGCCACCCAGGCGCCCCTAAACAAAGAAGTTTGATCCACTAAAAAATAAGCCTTTGGCACTCCACGTCTTTGATCTTGAACTCATTCTGAGTTCCATCCAATCGTGAGCGGAATGCGATCGTCGATGACATTTCAAAGCGGAGGAATCTTGCACCAAAGCTCCTGAAGAAGTGACCTACAGCTGAGACCCTGGTGGGCGGAATTCTAGGTGTCTGCTACTTGCAGGAAGACTTTCTGGCCCTTAAAAAAAGCTGCTGTGTACCCTCAACTTGGTGGGAATACGAGACCCACAGAGGGTATTACCTAGATTAATCTTATTACCAAATGATACTATTTTATTTCTGTACCTACCATTATATTTGTGCATGATCCGGGGACTTATCATTTGACACTTCTTTTGGCCTCTAAAGAGCACAGATCACGTTTCGCTTAGCATCCTCTTAAAATGCTGTTGATGATAAAGACTGATTGCAAAAATCAAGTCATTTACAGCCAACTCACCCCCAAATGAGAGTACTGGTTTTTGTAATACTGAGTTTCAACTTTGTGAATTTTCAAAGCCCTCCCATAAGTATTTCTGTCAAAAGTCCATAGAATGGATGAGACCATACAGCACACCTAGCTTTCATCGGATTCATATTGCCCTTAAATCTTCACTTAAGCTGACATAAAATTGCCACATTCATGAAAGACTTACAGCTTTTGAGTATAACAGACCAAGATTAAGTGGGATTCTCTCTCTATTGGCATCTTGATGACCTTTTATATATGGAAAAGGAAACCCTAAAACCAAAAGGAAAATTTAGTATAAACTGTGATTATTTGTCATAAACTGCTTGCCTACCTGTCTGTTTGCCATTTGTTCATTTTAACAAGCATTTACCAAGTATGTACACAAAATTTTCTAAGGCCTTATCCCTCCTATTCCCCTCTGCCCCACTGATCTTCCTGTCTCCCACCCTGCACACTCCTACTGCCCCTTCAGGCATATGATATCATTTCAATGTCTTCCATACTCTGACAAAGCAGAATTGGCCCCTCCTTCCTCTGCCCACATAATCTCCATTATAGGACAAAGAAATATACATGTTTATCTCTTTTCACAAGGCCTACCTTCAAAAGAATTGGCTCTTAGAAATAGCTGTGAGTACCCTCAACCCAGAAGGAATACAAGACCCTTCAGAGGGTATTACCTAGATTAATTTTATTACCAAATGCTATTTTATTTCCATATATGCCACTATGTTTGTCCATTATCTGTGTACCTGTGGGATCTACCAGTCTCTGTGGGACTAAAGTCAACTCAATCCATGTTTGCTGCAGGGAAGAGCTAATCTGATAAGAAGCCACTCTTGAGTCAAGCCTCTTCCATGTGCAAGAAACAGAAACCACTGAAGCTTCGTGCAAAAATTAATGAATTAATAATTTATGAAAGGAAATAATCTTAACCCAAAGACACAGAGGACAAAAAGATCTCATAAAAGACTGGAAGAAAAGTCTAAAACACTAACAGAAGCCAAGTAGCTAGTCCCTCATTATCTCTTTTACTCTCTGGTCACATGTTCTTCCATCTCACTCTGCAGACCTGTTTTCACTGCTTCTCTGGGAACACAGTGGAACATGACTGCCCATTCTTGCCTTGTCTCACTTCAGGAACCAGCAGAAATTAATCAGTTATATATGAATCCCAATTTTCAGGGGAGAGAGAACCTGACTGGTCAAATTTATGTCAGGTTGTCTATACTTGATAAAGTCGCTTTGAGCCTGTGAGGGCTTTTTGTTTTGTAATGCATACAAGACTGCCAGAGACCCAGCCTTGCAGCCCATGGCTCAGAAAGGTCAGGGATGTTCTTGGCAAAGATTCCAAAAGGTATCTACCAGAGACCAAAAAAGAAATCAATTGCAACCTAAAATCAAAAAGCATAAAGAACAGGGCACCTGGGTGGCTCAGTGGGTTAAAGCCTCTGCCTTTGGCTCAGGTCATGATCTCAGGGTCCTAGGATTGAGGCCCGAGTTGGGCTCTCTGCTCAGTGGGGAGCCTGCTTCCCCCTCTCTCCCTGCCTGCCTCTCTGCCTACTTGTGATCTCTCTCTCTCTGTCAAATAAATAAATAAAATAAAATCTTTTTTAAAAAAAGCATAAGGAGGAGCGCCTGGGTGGCTCAGTTGGTTGGGAGGCTGCCTTCGGCTCAGGTCATGGTCTCGAAGACCTGGGATCGAGTCCCACATCGGGCTCCCTGCTCAGCGGGAAGCCTGCTTCTCCCTCTCTCACTCCCCCTGCTTATGTTCCCTCTCTCGCTATGTTTCTCTCTGTCAAGTTAATAAAATCCTTAAAAAAAAAAAGGCATAAAGAACAGTGGACATGTTAAAAAGTTTTCCAACAAATTAACTCTAGCTTAAACTATTTCAGGCTTTGAATTAAATGGTATTCCCTCAAAGAAGCTTTCACTGATCCCCGGGCCTAATTAAGATTATGTTGCCCCATTTTATCTTCCTTTGTAGAACCTATCACAGTTTATAATTAATACCTATTTGTGTGTTTTCTCTCCAAAGATCATGTCTGTTTTGTTCACCACAAACAAGGCCCACATATAATGCCAAGGACAAATTGGGAGACATTAATAAATACTTGTTGAATGAAAAAAATTAACCAATGTGAAGCCCATATATGAATTGGCACCCTATTCAGACTATCCTGGGGGATTATCTATCACACTCACCTTCCCTAGATGATACTGAAACTCACTGTGAGCCTTTTCACTGAGTTGTAGGAAATGAGACTCAGTGTTCCTCCACTTTCTCTTAGGATGTTCCTAGCCAGCTGACTTTTCACCCTTTGTTTCCAAGGTTTCTATCAGAAGAGCCCTTGAACTAGTTCCTATAACATGCCCACTTAGTTGGCTGAAAGCTCAGAGAGGGCATAAAATTTCAGGGCATCATCAATTTAGGGGACCAAAGTGTGGGGGTAATTGGCAGGAGTGCTTTTGTCATAATTGTCGTGACTGTTTCCTAGTGTAGATTACGTTCCAGATGAACCTGTGATGTGACTCTTGGGGGTAGTTTGCAATCACTGTTGGCCTAAAAGGAGCCATCCATGTGCTCAGTAGGGTCTAATAAAGGATAATATTAATGCTTCGGCAGCCAGAACTCTTGAAGTAGCAACTGAGGTTGTGTGGGAAAGAGTCAGGGGTGACTCAAGGGCAGGGGCTCACAAGGGCTGCTTTCTTGGTGAGACTGAGTCCAACCACCTTAGCCCTGCAAGAGATGGCCAAAAGAATACACTTGTAAGAGATTTAAAAGGGAACAGCAGATAGTCTTCCAACTCAGATTCTAATTCTTACCCCACAGCTCTCACTCCCAGGTCAAGCCCTTCCATCATTATAATTTATTCTACTCTGGTATTAGACCCAATGTCCAATCCAAACTCTAGCCTCCATCTTCATTCTAATCCTAACATTATCTGTAAAAGTTAATCCTAGATTTCAAACCTAATCCCAAACCTAATTCTGTGAGTTTAACAAAGACTCCTAGCCTTGCCCCTAAGTTCTTTTCCTCAGTTCCTCTTTTTTTTTTTTTTTTTTAGATTTTATTTATTTATTTGACAGAGAGAGAGATCACAAATAGGCAGAGAGGCAGGCAGAGAAAGGGGGGGAAGCAGGCTCCCCACTCAGAGGAGAGCCCGATGCGGGACTCAATCCCAGGACCCTGAGATCTTGACCCAAGCCGAAGGCCGAGGCTTAACCCTCTGAGCCACCCAGGCACCCCTCAGTTTCTCTTTCTTATGTCCCTTGCCCCAGACCACTCCTGGGAACAAAGAATCCTATAACACTCTGGACCCTGGGGAGAATGGGGGACCAATTTTAAGAATCCTCAAAAAGGGTGGGGGGCCTTGGGTTGCTAGGAAAAAGAAAATGGGGCATCTCTCACCTGCATAGGAGGCAAGGAGCTTTCCCAGTCACAGAGACCTTTCCCTGTTTGCCTAAGTCAGGAACTGCTCAGCCTCTGTAAGTCCAGAAAAGATGCAATCCAAGTCACCAGCATAGACTTAGGAATATGTGATACAGCTGGCCAAGAACAGAAGATCTGAGACCTTTCTGCAATGATAGGGTTCAATTAGATGAGTGTCTTTCAAACCACTTTCTCAGAGAGCAAGAATTCTGGTTTCTGCTCTCCTCCCACACTTGGATTTGGTTTTTTCTAAGAGTGGGAAAAAAAATTTTTTTTAAGTCACTGAACTAGACCCTCCCTAAGCTTCTTTCTGGCCATTGAGTTTTCTGAAGTGCAGTTGATTCTTTTAGTCACTTATGGTCCACTTGGCATGGATAAACTCTCAGAGCCAAGGGAAAAGAAGAGTAATCAAGCATACCATCTCCAGCCCTTCTCAGAAAACTAAAAATAAATTAAATAGAATGAAGAGTGAAATGGAGAAGAGAGGGGAGGGGAGGAGAGAGTGCTGCCATTTCACGTCTTGTGTTCCCATGTTCGAGAAGCAATTGCTGATTTCCCTGCTGTTCACACCCATCTTGGTGTGAAATTTGATTTTACTGACTTTTGAATTTCTTTTCAAGAATGGAAATACTGTTTTTCCCAGAAATACTTGACCTTTGTGGGGAAAAAAATTTCAAACAATGAGAAAATAAAAGTCTTCCCTAATACCACTTCCTAGAGAGACTCTTTTGTTAATAGTTTGTTATATAGTCTTTCAGGCTTTTCATTTATATACTGTTAGGTAAATGGGGTCATGTAACACGTGGTATACTCTGATTATTTTTAACTGAGAAATATGTCATGGACATCTTCTACATCCATGCATGTAGCTTTGCAGTCTTGTCCATAGCTAAATTATTAGGCTTTTCTGGAGATATATAGGAGATGTATTTATATATAGTATTGGTTAAGATATATATAAAACCAGGGGCACCTGGTGGCTCAATTGGTTGAGTGTCCAACTCTTGATCTCAGCTCAGGTCTTGATCTTAGGGTCATAAGTTCAAGCCCTGCATTGAGCTCCATGCTAGGTATGGAGTCTACATTAAAAAAAAAAAAAAAAAGATACTGACAAACCATTAGAGACTCTTAATCATAAGATACAAACTGAGGGTTGCTGGACAGGAGGAGGGTGGAGGGAGAAGATAACTGGGTGATGGACATTAAGGAGGGCATGTGATATAAAGAGCAGTGGGTATATATAAGGCTGATGAATCATAGACCTATACTTCTAAAACAAATAATACATTATATGTTAATTTAAAATTTAATTAATTTTTATTAAAGATATATATGAGGGCACCTGGGTGGCTCAGTGGGCTAAGCCTCTGCCTTCAGCTCAGGTCATGATCTCTGGGTCCTGTGATTGAGGCCCGCATTGGGTTCTCTGCTCAGCAGGGAGCCTGCTTCCCCCTCATTCTCTGCCTGCCTCTCTGCCTACTTGTGATCTCCCTCTCTCTCTCTCTCTGTCAAATAAATAAATAAAATTTTTTTTTAAGATTTTATTTATTTATTTGACAGAGAGAAACACAGCCAGAGAGGAAACACAAGCAAGAGTAGTGAGAGAGGGAGAAGCAGGCTTCCCGCCGAGCAGGTAGCCTGATGTGGGGCTCGATCCCGGGTCTCCAGGATCATGACCTGAGCCGAAGGCAGTCACTTAAACAACTGAGCCACCCAGAATAAATAAAATCTTTAAAAAATATATACATATATGGTTTCATATATATGTATATATATATATATATATAGCTTGATAAATATGGTCTCATATATATCTTTATTTTTATTTTATTTTATATTTTAAAGATTTTATTTATTTATTTGACATAGAAACACAGCTAGAGAGGGAACACAAACAGGAGAAGCGAGGGGCGCCTGGGAGGACTTTTTAAAATATAGTATCATATTATTAATGTATTTTCTCTTCCTTCTAATTTCTTTTCTTTTTTTCTTTTTTTAAGATTTTATTTATTTGACAGAGAGAAACACAGCCAGAGAGGGAACACAAGCAGGGGGAGTGAGAGAGGGAGAAGCAGGCTTCCCGCCGAGCAAGGAGCCTGATGTGGGACTCGATCCCGGGTCTCCGGGATCATGACCTGAGCCGAAGGCAGTCGCTTAACCAACTGAGCCACCCAGGCACCCTTCCTTCTAATTTCTTAACAACATTTTTTTTTTTCTGTAGCTTACTTTTTTTTTTAAGATTTTATTTCTGGGGCTGAGTCTCTAGCCTCATCTGACTCTTTAGCCTCACCTTCTGAGATCAAGTGTCCTTAGGAACATGTAAGCCCAAAACTACCAAGAGGCTCACCATGTAGCCATGTGGAGCCAGGCTGAAAATCCAGCCAACACAGGAGAAAGAAAGAAGAGAGATGAAGAGAGAGAAAGACCAAGTTATCAAGACATTATTTGAATCCTTGAATCCAACTAAGTCTGAAGCCAGAATTACTGTCTGGACTTTTCAATTATATGGACCAACAATTTTTTTTTTCTAAGCTAATTTGGGTTAGGTTTCAGTATGGTTCAATGACAAAACTCCTGACTCTGCATAATAGTATCTACCTATGTTGTAAATTTACTGTGAGGGTTAAATTATATCATCCACGAAGAAAATCTTAACAGCATGTAGGTAGCATATAGTGCAAGTTCAATAAACATTCACTGTTATTATTACTCAATTATTTTTAATGTCTGCTGACCACTCTACTCTATGGATAAACCATTTATTGTATCTCGTTTTGATTCATTTATCCTATCATTCATTCATTTACTCATTCAGCAGAGATACTTTTTGAGCGCTTACTATGTTAGGCACTGTTTTAGACATTAAGGTTATAGTGGTGAATGAGACATAAGGTTCCCTACCCTAGTGGTGGAGGCAAGCAATTAAAAAGTTTTTCTGAGGGGCGCCTGGCTGGCTCAGTCTATTGGGCCTCTGACTCTTGGTTTTAGCTCTGGTCATGATCTCGGGGTCATGAGATTGAGCCCCACGTGGAGTCCTCTTGTCCCCCTCCCTCTGTTCCTCCTCTTGCTTGTACACACTCTCTTTAATAAATACATAAATAATTTTTTAAAAGTTCTTCTGAATGTCTTAAAGGACATACCAGTTTGAAAGTATTGGCCAGCTTTCCACATTTTTTTAATAAAATTTTTAAAAATTGGGGCACCTGGGTGGCTCTGTTGGTTGGGCGACTGCTTTCAGCTCAGGTCATGATCCTGGAGACCCGGGATGGAGTCCCACATCAGGATTCCTGCTCAGCAGGAAGCCTGCTTCTCCCTCTCTCAGTCCCTCTGCTTGTGTTCCCTCTCTAGTTCTGTTTCTCTCTATCAAATAAATAAATAAATAAATAAAATCTAAAAAAAATTTTTTTTAAGATTATTTATTTATTTGAGAGAGAAGGCTGATTTCCCCACACCTCTTAGTCTTGGGATATCATTACTCTTTTTAATCACTGCCAGTGTAGAAAGGAAAAAATAGCACCTATTGGATGTTTTATTTTGCATTTTTGGTTATAAATGAGGTTCAGATTATTTAACTTTTTCATATATGTATATATGCCATTCGAATTTGAATTTGGATCTATTTTTGTGTGCATTATCTGTTGTATTATCTGTTTATATCCTTGGTCCATTTTTCTTTTTTCTTTTTTTTTTTTTAAAGAAGACAGAATTTTTTTTAAAAAAGATTTTATTTATTTGACAGAGAGAAATATAGCCAGAAAAGGAACACAAGCAGGGGGAGTGAGAGAGGGAGAAGCAGGCTTCCCGCAGAGCAGGGAGCCCGATGTGGGACTCGATCCCGGGTCTCCAGGATCATGACCTAAGCCGAAGGCAGTCACTTAACCAACTGAGCCACCCAGGTGCCCCCCTTGGTCCATTTTTCTACAAAGATTTTTTTCTTATTTAGGTTAAGATATTAATGGGGTGCCTGGGTGGCTCAGAGGGTTAAGCCTCTGCCTTCGGCTCAGGTCATGATCTCAGGGTCCAGGGATCAAGTCCCGGGTCAGGCTCTCTGCTCGGTGGGGAGCCTGCTTCCTCCCTTTTCTCTGCCTGCCTCTCTGCCTATCAGAGCTCTCTGTCAAATAAATAAATAAAATCTTTAAAAAAAAGATATTAATGTTGGGGGGCGGCTAGGTGGTTCAGTTGTTAAGCATCTGTCTTCAGCTCAGGTCATGATCCTGGAGTCCTAGGTTCGAGCTCTGCATCAGGCTTCCTGCTGGGGGCGGGGGGAGCCTGCTTCTCCCTCTCACACTCCCCCTACTTATGTCTCCTCTCTTGCTGTGTTTCTCTCTGTCAAATAAATAAAATCTTTTAAAAAAAGATATTAATGTTAATATTAAGAATATTAACCTTTTGTCATATGTACTACAAATTATTTCTTCATTTGTCTCTTAGCAGTAGCTAGGCTTTTGACTTTGAAGAGTCTAAAATGCAAGGGAACAATGTGAATTAACCATGGCTAATGTTTGAATTGCCAACATGGCCCTTTTTTCTTAAAGCCTCTAGTTGCTACTTGCAGGTTGAAAGAAGAAGAAGGTCAAGAGAGAATTAAAGAGGAAAAGACAGGAAATCACAGGAGGTGGGGGGCAAGCAGTGAGAACCCTGTCCTCTCAGCCTTCTCATCCCTACCGCATCTCAGGCAGGCTCTACCATGAGGCAGATGGTCAAAGTCTCCATCCGTCAGCTCAGTCCCTACGCCAGCCCTGAGCTCCCTGGGGTGAATCAACCGAGACTATGTCTCAGCCTTCCCGATTTTCCATCTAGAGATGGAAAAGCAACCATACACTGTCAGCCCCCAGGAACTGGCCTGAACCCGCTCATCAAGCCACTTGTTCAAGTTTGCAGGGGTAATTTCCAGGAGTGAATGGTACCACACAAGGCCAGGCTGAGTTTTGAGAACTGATCCAATGAGAAGAATCCAGGGTATTTGAGGAAGGGCAAGTGGTTCAGAATAAAGGGTTAAAATTCATGTTTAGGACGATATTACGAAGGGAGCCTGAGTTGGAGAAAGGAGGCTAGGGAATCAGAGGAAGCAGAATTGGTGACTCAGGGAAATGCCTGGATTAGGGAAAGAGGAATAGCTGTCTGGGATGGGGCTGAAAGGCTAAAGCTGGTGTCTTAGTCTGGATCTTTCACTGAAAGCTGACCCTGAGACAGAGGTCAGGAGGTGCAGAGAATACTTCTAGGGATGACAAAGTGGCCAATAAATGGTGTGTCATCATGCTAGCTCTGGCTGGGAGTGACTAGAGCTCCTAGGAGTACTGTGCAAAATCACACCCTGAAGTTACCCCGGCCGAGGGCCTCAGGGACTGAGTATTTATGCACCCACTTCTGTTCATGGCTGCTCGTGGCACTTCAACCTGCCTTTTTCTGGAGGAGCAGCCTTTCCTGGTTTCAGAGAAAGCCCACAGGCAAAGAGATGTAGGGATGTAGGGACTGGCCCTCGAAAATTTGTGGGATCACTCTGAAGTGTTAAGGCCCAGGGAATACAAAGGAGACATCTACAGAGTCCGCCACAGCTGTGACGGTTTGGGTGGGGTATATGATATGATATTTCATAAAATGATGCGGGGATTTCTTCTGAGGGCTGTGATTAATCAAGGAGGGCTAGATGCCTTCGAATTAGGAGCTAGGGAGCAGAGATAAGGTCACAATTGGGATTAGAAGGTTAGGGTTCTGTTCAGGGCACTGAGGGAAGCTACTCATCCTGCCTGAAGTTACACAATGATTAGGTGATGAGCTGGGACGAGATCGCAGCCTGGTCTGCTACTGCAAAGCCCATTAAGAGGCAGAGTGCAGGCTAGCCTAGGGGAGGGAGGGAGGTATCCGTAGGATTCTGGCCACCTGGGCTTCTTCCCCAGCAGCCAGGTTGCTGAGCTAGGAGGAGGCTGTGCAGCTGCCATCTGTTCTCTTGGCTCCACTGCCTGGCAACTGCCGGCCCATGTCTGTTCCCTACTCTGGACGAGGATGCATTCCTCCATGGCCCATCGGGCAGGATGAGGAGCCGTGCCCTCGCCAGGGCTGTGCCACATGATGGATTCAGTGATTAGGACTTTCCGATGTGGAGGCTGCTCAGTCATGTAGCAGACCCAGTCCCATCTGGTGTGTCTTTCTTGAAAGAGCTGCTGGAAGGAAAAATCGGCATACTACTCCTGCCAGTGGGAGTGTCTGCACATACACACAGGTATAAGCTCATGCACACAGGTATGGAATGCTATGTGTGTGCGCACACCACGTGCATGCATGGGGGTGGGTGTGAACATCGAGAGTTCAAAAACCACTGTGATTCTATTTCCTTCTCAGAGATCATTTAGCAAGTAAGCCATTGAAAAAGAATGATGCTGTTGTTTTCAAGTACCTTCCGTATGCCAGTAACTGTGGTAGGCCCTTTAAACACATTGGTTATTATAGATAATATAAATGTAACAGCTACCATGTGAGAAAAATATCTTCCTTAACCTGCAAATGAAGAAACCAAAGCTCTCACAGCTAAATGAGCTGCCCAAGGACTTATTTTTAAGTGGTAGAACCAGGATTCAAGATGTCTCTGATTCCAAAGTGCATGATATTTAATTTCCATCTTCTCCCAAATTTTCTCAGAATGAGACTGAACCAGCTACTCCTACACTCAACAATAGGAATGATTCACATAAAACTAATGTTGAGCAAAAGAAGTCAGACACAGATGTTACTACATGAGTCCATTCATATCAGATCCAGAAAGAGACATAACTAACCTCTGCTGTTGAGAGGAGACTGGCTACCCTCGCGGGGCAGAGGGAGTGGCTGGATGGGGGACCCTGAAGGGACTCCTTGGAGGGCTAGTGAGAGGTACTATACTGTTTCTTGATTTTGGTGCTGGCTACATGGGTGCATTCAATTTGTGTGAATTTATTTACTGTAGATGTGTGATTTGTGCCCTTCTCCATATGAAGGTTTCACCTCAAAACAAAACAAAAAAAGTTCAAAAAAAATTACCAGGGGTTGTGAGGGATTCAGACAAAGGAAGCATCACAGAGCCTCCTGGTCGGGGATCCGGGGAGTGTCCTGTTCTAATCAAGTGACACAGTCTCGGTCTCAGGAAGCTTCCAGGCTATGGAGTAGTATTGAGGTTAAGTGGACTTCAAGCTAAATGCTCTAGAGGGGCTGACAAAGAGGAGTGCTAGGATCCTAGGGGAGTCACCGATGGGACTGAGTCTAAAGACCAAGACTAGAGAGAATCCTCCAAAGGTGGTCAATGGATAGAGGCCAAGAGAAGATGGTGACCTTCGAAGCCCAACAGACCTGAGTTGTCCTGGTTTCATCTTCTACCAACTATGAGACCCAAAGAGCTATTTATCCCCTGAGCATCTTGGTTCCCTCCCCTGTGCAATGGTTCACTGATACCAATGACTACTATGAGGATTAAATGGCATGACAGCTGAAACCCTTGGACCAGAGTATGATACATATGGTCAGCGTTCAGTAAAGTTCTCTTTGGAAGGTAGAAAGAATGATACTCAGGAATCTGAGAATCTCCTTCAAATATCGGAGGAGCTGGTGGTAGAAGATGCCTCACACTCATACTGGGTAGCTGTGGCCAGAACAAGTGACTTATTATCCCTGCAGGACCTGGACATAATGGATGGGAAGGAGTAAAGTCAGTGGTGGCACCTGGGGCTGGCAGTGGGCTCTGCAATCAAGGTCACAGTGGAAGAGATCCCAGAAAGGACCTCTTCCTCAAAAAGAAAGAAAGAAAGAAAGAAAGAAAGAAAGAAAGAAAGAAAGAAGAAGAAGAAGAAGAAGAAGAAGAAGAAGAAGCTGCCGCCAGGCTTTAGGACAGCAAGGAGAGGTTTCCAGGTTGGCAGCCCAGGCAGAGAGCAACTTTTGGGGAGAATAGTTGGATTCAACAGAGGACTCATGAAGCTGTGTGTGTTGAGTGGGAGTTCTTCCCCTAGAAAAAACATTTGGAGTCTCCCCAAGACATTTTTTGCCCAAAAGACAGAGACTTACAGATTTTGTTCTAAAAACTGGTGAGGGGATCAAGTCTGGCCAGACTGAGAGCATCAGCCCTCTGAAGACACAGCTGACAGATGAGATTCCGAAGCAAGAACTGTCCGTCTCCTAACTTGACTGCCAACTGTCCCAAGAAGCTTCATTCCCCGGTGCTCCACGGACAATCCTGTACTTTCCCTTTCATGCTCCTGTAGCATGCATGGCCCCTCAGACATCCTGCTTGGAGAAGGGAAAGAGCCTTGTATCAGTTATTTTTCTGCTTATAATCTAAAATCCAGGGGCGCCTGGGTGGCTCAGTTGGTTAAGCGACTGCCTTTGGCTCAGGTCATGATCCCGATCGAGTCCCACATTGGGCTCCCTGCTCGGCAGGAAGCCTGCTTCCCGCTCTCTCACTCCCCCTGCTTATGTTCCCTCTCTGGCTGTGTTTCTCCCTGTCAAATAAATAAAATCTTTTAAAAAATTAAAAAATTAAAAAAAATCCAAATGACAGTGGCCTAACCACAAGAGCAGTTTATTTCAGTTCAGAAGTCCATAAAAGGGTGCCTGGGTGGCTCAGTTGGTTGAGTGACAGTCTTCAGCTCAGGTCATGATCCTAGAATCCCAGGATCCAGTCCCACATCAGGCTCCCTGCTCAGCAGGGAGTCTGCTTCTCCCTCTGACTCTACCCCCTCACATTCTCCCTCTCAAATAAATTTAAAAAATCTTAAAAAAAAAAAAAAGAAGTCCATAAAAATGTATGTTCAAGGGGTACCATCAAAAAAATGAAAAGAGGGGCGCCTGGGTGGCTCAGAGGGTTAAGCCTCTGGCTTCGGCTCAGGTCATGATCTCAGGGTCCTGGGATCAAATCCCACATCGGGCTCTCTGCTCAGCAGGGAGCCTGCTTCCCCCTCATTCTCTGCCTGCCTCTCTGCCTATTTGTGATCTCTCTCTCTCTGTGTCAACTAAATAAATAAAATCTTAAAAAAAAAAATGAAAAGACTAGCATGCCAGGATGGTTCAGTCATTTAGGTGTCTGCCTTTGGCTCAGGTCACTCTCCCTCTGCCCCTCCCCCATGCTTGTGCGCTCTCACTCTCTCTCTCTCTTTCTCTCTCTCAAATAAATGAATAAATAAAACTTTAAAAAAATAATGAGGGCCGCCTGGGTGGCTCAGTTGTTAAACGTCTGCCTTTGGCTTGGAGCCCAGCATCAGGCTCCCTGCTCAGCGGGAAACCTGCTTCTCCCACTCCTTCTGCCTGCTGCTCTGCTTATGTGGGGACTCTCTCTCTCTGCCAAATAAATAAACAGAATCTTTTAAAAAATAAAAAACAATAAGATGAACAATCCATTTTGAAAATGGACAAAAGATTTGAAATACACATTTCACCAAAGAAGATATCTGAGGGGTGCCTGGGTGGCTCAGTTGGTTGGGCGACTGCCTTCGGCTCAGGTCATGATCCCGGAGATCGAGACCCGGGATCGAGTCCCACATGGGGCTCCCTGCTCTGCGGAAAGCCTGCTTCTCCCTCTCTCACTCCCCCTGCTTGTGTTCCCTCTCTCGCTGTGTTTCACTCTGTCAAATAAATAAAATTAAAAAAAAAAAAAAAGAAGAAGATATCTGAATCGTCATTAGGGAAATGCAAATCAAAACCACAGTGAGGGACGCCTGGGTGGCTCAGTTGGTTGGGCGGCTGCCTTCGGCTCAGGTCATGATCCCGGAGACCCGGGGTCGAGTCCCGCGTCGGGCTCCCTGCTCGGCGGGAAGCCTGCTTCTCCCTCTCTCACTCCCCCTGCTTGTGTTCTCTCTCTCACTGTGTTTCTCGCTGTCAAATAAATAAAATCTTTAAAAAAAAAAAAAAAAAAAAAAAAACCACAGTGAGACACCACTGCACATACACTAAGACTATAACCAAAAAGACAGACAATAATGGATCTCGGTGAGGATGTGGGAAAACTAGCCCCATATGCATTGCTGGTAGGAATGAAAAATGGCACGGCCACTCTGGAAAGTGATTGGGCAATTTCTCCATAGACTCACCGTAAGTTTGCTGTACAAACTAGCAATTCCACATCTAGGTATCTAGCTGCCACGAAAAATTAAAATATTTGTATGTCTGCAGAAAGACTTGTAAAGGGGCACCTGGGTGGCTCAGTCATTAAGCATCTGCCTTCAGCTCAAGTCATGGTCCCAGCGTCCTGGGATCAAGCCCCACACTGGGCTCCCTGCCTGGCGGGAAGCCTGCTTCTCCCTCTCTCACTCCCCCTGCTTGTGTTCCCTCTCTGGCTGTTTTTCTCTCTGTCAAATAAATTGAAAAAAAAAAAAACTTAAAAAAAAAAGAAAGACTTGTAGACAAATGCTCATAACAACACTATTCATAGTAGCCAAAAAGTGAAAACATCCCAAATATTCATTGACTAACGAATGGTATACCCACACAAGGGAATTCTATTCAGCAATAAGAGGAAAGAAGCAGGGCACCTGGGTGGCTCAGTCCTTAAGTGTCTGCCTTTGACTCAGGTCTCCATCCCAGCATTCTGGAATCAAGCCCCACATTGGGCTCCCTGCCCA
This sequence comes from Spilogale gracilis, assembly GCA_004023965.1. Lineage (NCBI taxonomy): Eukaryota > Metazoa > Chordata > Mammalia > Carnivora > Mephitidae > Spilogale > Spilogale gracilis. Next base: position 20,538 of record PITA01017679.1, on the reverse strand, counting down.
GCGGGAAGCCTGCCTCTCCCTCTCCCACTCCCCCTGCTTGTGCTCCCTCTCTCACTGTGTCTATCAATTAAATAAATAAATAAAATCTTAAAAAAAAAAAGGAGGAAAGAAGCACTGTTCACATGTTCCAACATGAATGAACTTCAAAGACATCATCAAACCCAATGAAAAATGCAGAAGTCCAGACATTCTATGACTCCATTCATATGAAATGTACGGAGAAGGCAAACCCATAGAAGCAGAAAGTAGATTTGTGGGTTCCAGGGGCAGAGTGAGAATAAGGGTAGATAGGCACAGAGCTTGTGGTGCGGGTCCTATCGCTTTGTAACTTTATTAAGTTACTCCTGTTGTTCCATCCTTTTGTGTGTGTGTGTGTGTGTTTTTAAAGATTTTATTTGTTTATTTGACAGAGAGAAACACAGCTAGAGAGGGAACACAAGCAGAGGGACCGAGAGAGGGAGAAGCAGGCTTCCCGCTGAGCAGGAAGCCCAATGTGGGGCTTGATCCCGGGTCTCCAGGATCATGACCTGAGCCAAAAGCAGTTGCTTAACCAACTGAGCCACCCAGGCGCCCCCCCTTTTGTATGTTTTTACGCAGCTTCTCCATACACACCAAAGAAAGTGTGCAAACCTCACCCATATAGTTCACACACGCACACGGACATATCCATACCTGCATCAGCGCCACTCACATCAAGATCGCGAACATCTCCAGCACCCCGAAGGCCCCTTCTAACCAGTGCCCCACAAAAGTGGCCACCGTCCTGACTTCTGTCACTGAGGAATGTTACGGGTCCTTAGGGCAGAGCGGGCCCTTGGTGGGCGTCTCACACCATTTTCTGTCCTCACAGGGCTCTGTTTGCTCAGGGCTCCTTGCCTACTGTCTTCTTCTTTTTTTTTTCTTAAACATTGACAGTCGGGTTTTTTATAAATTTTTTTTTTATTTATTTGACAGAGAAAGAGGGATCACAAGTAGGCAGAGAGGCAGGCAGAGAGAGAGGAGGAAGCAGGCTCCCTGCTGAGCAGATAACCGAATGCAGGGCTTGATGCCAGGACCCTGAGATCATGACCTGAGCCGAAGGCAGAGGCTTCAGCCCACTGAGCCACCCAGACGCCCGGCTACTGTCTTCTTATTTCAACCCTCCATCCCACTCAGACATGACCCCTGTTTCTTCATCCCCCTCTAAGTGCCACTAACATACCATGACAGTGTTGATTTTTATGGAAGATTTAGAGTCAGTTGGGAGTCATGACAACTCCAGGCAGAAAATATCCTAAAGCTGCTTGGGGGGCATCACAAGCCCTGGAATTTATACTGGCCATTCTCAGGCATCAGGTAGGTCTCTGCCGGGTCCCCTGTCCACCATTGGACTGCCCGCCGCCTGTTCCCAGAAAGATCCCAAACCCCAAACTCTTCCTGGGACAGGGAAGCTGCATACAAGGTGAAGTGTGTTCAGGTATAAGGAAGGACTGCGAGAACCCCGGTCCACCAGCCCCACAAAAAAGGCAGCAGTATTCAGCTCCCACCTCAAGTTAATAAGGCAGCAGGAGTGTGTTTTAAGAGTGGACTGTGTTTAGCCACTGTGCACTCAGGCTTCAGAGCCTCTAATCTTTCCCTCCTTCCCCTTTCTGGGCCTCCTACCCCCTACTTTGTTATGCAAAGCAGTTCGGTTCCGTTAGCATTGGACTCCCCTTCTGGGCTGGGCGCACAGTGCCTCGTCTCTGCCACCAAAATCACCTACCAAGACTCATCAGGGTGTCTTCCCAAATGAAAGAACCACTTACTTACAGGGCTGAAGAAAATGTCCCAGTTTTTTAAAAACAGCACTTTTGTTTTTCCTGCCGTAGTCTCATTTGAAAGATGAAGAAACCCGGGGCCATCTGGGTGACTCAGTCTTTGTGTCTGCCTTCAGCTCAGGTCATGATCCCGGCATTCTGGGATCAAGCCCCACCTCTGGCTCCCTGCTCAGCAGAAAGTCTGCTTCTCCCTCTCCCTCTAGCCCTCCTTCTCAAGAGAATAAATAAAGTCTTAAAAAAAAAAGATGAAGAAACAGAGGAGCAAGGAGCCCCTGGGTGGCTCAGTGGGTTGAGCCCTGCCTTAGGCTTGGGTTGTAATCTCTGATCCCGCGAATCAAGCCCCACACAGGGCTCCTTGCTCATTAGGGAGTCTACTTCTCCCTCTCCCCCCGCCAAGAAATAAATAAAAATCTTTATTTTTTTTAAGTTATGTTTCCTCAGAAGTGTCTTTTAAAAAAAAATTGCATTTATTTGACAGAGAGAAACACAGCTAGAGAGGGAACCCAAGCAGGGGGGGTGAGGGAGAAGCAGGTTTCCCGCCGAGCAGGGAGCCTGATGCAGTGCTTGATCCGGGGACTCTGGGATCATGACCTGAGCCAAAGGCAGACACAAGGACTGAACTACCCAGGCGCCCTCAAATAAAAACCTTAAAAAAAAAATAAAGATGAAGAAATTGAGACCCAAGGGAAGTTAAATAATAAGCCCCAATCAAAAAAGTCTTAAAGGGTGAAACTGGACCCTTGAGCCTGGACTCCAAAGTCCACGAAACTGGCTTGTCCATTTCCATAGACCCAGAACTTGGAAACCATCAGGGCTCAGTTAATGCATGTTGTAGTTGAATTAAAGGAAGGGTTTGCAGGAGGAAGGCATCCTGGGCCTGTGAGGGAAACTGGAGAGCAAGAAGGACAAATTGTTTAAAGGAGTCGGTGGAAGGCAATGAAGTGAAGTGAGACGGGACTAGACCCTTCCCACCGCCTCCCTGCTTCTGGGAGTTAGCTGCTCCCTGGCTTCTCCCTGGCTTCTCGCTTCCTGCCCAGCCTTACAGGGAGATTGGTGCTCCCGGGCAAAAGCCACTGCCATCATTCATCAAGGCCTGGCAGCCTGAGGAAGCTCAGGGCCTATCCTGGAGGACACTTTCAATCAACTTTGGTTCAATTTATTCCCTCTAAATGACTCTGAAATGTAAATAAAATTAAATTAATGCTACTGTGTTTGTCTCTGGTTAGGGCTGTAATGGGCTGTAGTAATCCTGCCCCTGAGATCAGTTGTAGAGAGAGAAGCCCAGACAATAGCAGTGTGGCCAGCTTTGTGTGTTCCGCCCCCCCCCCCCCCATGTCCTGCTCTCCAAGGACAGGCTGCACTGCCCAGATTCTATCTACATGGTGGGGACGAGGGTGGAGAATCATGGATGTCACTTCCACTCTTTCTTCCTCCGCCTCAGACCAAGCCAATCTGGAACACCTAAATGCTGTCCATAGATGGCCCCAGTCCCACTGTCTCCATCACTCCCAAATTTTTGGAGCTACGGAACAGAGCAGAAAGGCTTTTTTTCCCCCACCAAGCCAAGGACCACAAATGGCTCCCTCACCAGGACTTGATCCCTGGGTCCACTCACCCTTCCACAGAAAAGGCTACATTGCCCGAGGGCAGGGTTTCTCAACATCAACATTATTATCATTCTGGGCTGGATAATTCCTTGTTATGGGGGACCGCATTTAGGGTGTTTTGTTTTGTTTTTTTAAGATTTTATTTGTTTGACAGAGAAACACAGCGAGAGAGGGAACACAAGCAGGAGGAGTGAGAGAGGGAGAAGCAGACTTCCCGCCGAGCAGGAAGCCCGATGTGGGGCTCGATCCTGGGTCTCCGGGATCATGACCTGAGCCGAAGGCAGTCGCTTAACCAATTGAGCCACCCAGGCGCCCCTATAGTGGGGTTTTTAAAAAAGATTTTATTTATTTATTTGAGAGAGAGAGAGAGCGCACAAGCAGGGGGAGCGGTGGAAGGAAAGGGAGAAGCCGGCTTCCTGCTGAGCAGGATCCTGGGATCATGACCTGAGCTGAAAGCAGCTGTTTAAATCACTAGGCCACCCAGGCGCCCTCACCACCCCAATATGTTTCTTAAAACATATTAATATTGTTCTAACATGAATAATGAATAACCATCCAAACTTTGCACTCAACACCAGGAACCCTGATCTCTTTTATCCAGAAACCTCCCTCCACCCTCTCCCACTCTAGTCCCCCAATTTACCCAGCCCAACCAGAAACCAAGAAAGAGGTTTTCCTTTAGGATTTCTCTTCTCATAATGAAGCCCTCAAATGAAGGACTGCTCAATCTATTGGGACTCTCCGAGGGACAAATTTCTTGCCAAGATTCCCCAAAAAAGGAAATTAGGAGGCTATTTTCCAATAGAACTAGCCCCCAGCACTTTTTACAGAAAGGGCTATCAGAATTCCTTATTATCTTCCTAGTACTCAATGACCATAGCCCCCAGGTAGGGTGGGGATTGGATCAAGGCCCTCCCAGGGCACTTCCCCCTGGGTCTGACTCAGGAGAATGCCCAGGAGGGAGAGGAGCTTTATCTTGCAGCAATCAGAAGTTCTGATCCAAAGGCGGTACTAAGGAATTTGTTCTGGAAAAGGGGGTGGGGGAGGGGGGCATATCCGCCCCCCTCCTATGTGGCCTTCCCCTTCTCCCTTCAGCTATTTCAATTCACAGAACCAAACTGTGGGGAAACAATCTCAGATTTTAACTCTATTTATAAATCTCTTAAAACGTTACTGTGGTCCTGAAGAAGGTCTCGCCAGAGCCATTCCAGCTTACACAGGAAAAAAAAAGTCAAAGAAAATCATTTATAATCATAGGACAAAGACTGAGCCCAGAAATCCAAGAGCCTGAGAGGCTCACCACCTCCCTACTAGATTCATTACCATAAAAAGAATGAAATCCCACCTCCCATCCTTGGATTTCAGCCTATTCTGATTTGTATATGTGAGTCTGCTATATTTCTTTCTCTTGCCAAAGTCTGTTCCTGGCAGAATTTCTGATTTCTATAGTCCAAAAGTGCATTTATAATCTGGAGAATGTCCATCAACCAACTTTATGTTCATAGGATGTTTATTTGACTTGTGGCTGTTAGGTTCACTAATTTATCAAAATGTGCTGATCTGGACCCAGATGCTTTGTGCTCAATCTTTGGGTTGATCTGATTCTTTTCCTGCTAATTCTGCCATGCTAGGAGACCCTAATGCAAAGGATAAAGAATCCACTGACAAGGCAGAAGGGTTGATCCAGAGAAGTTGATCCAGAGGAGCCCCTCATTCATCCTTGCACTGGTCCATTAGCATGGCAGTGACTTCCAAGTATAGCCTCTGCCCCTTTTAGGTACACAAAAGAGCTGCCTTGATCTCTCCATCGGTAGACACGGGGCACTGTCCTCTTGAGGACAGATAGAAAGTGGTGGGCTTACAGTGCAGCGAGAAAGACTAGGGCTGTTGTGACTCCTCCAGTCCCTTATGGAGTTCCTCTTTGGATCAGACTCACCGCTCCATTGGCCCTCTGACTGCCTGCTCCCTCGGGCTACAGCCTCCCTGGTCTGTCCCTGCCTCCCAGCTCTGGATGGGAGCCTCATCTTTAGGGACCAGGGGCTGGGCCTGACCTACATGGGAACCTCACCTATGTCTTCCTATCAAGTTCTGAGAGGTGGTTGGAAATAGAGGTAGACTGCAAAGAATCAAGATCCAGACTCTTCCTGGAGAGCTGAAGCTAAATTCATGCCTCTTGCCCCTCCAAAGCCCATTCAAGACACAGGATTAAGGGAGATTCTGCCCACCAGGACACTGCCCTGGACCCTGTCTCCCCCAATCCCAGGCGTCCATGTCCCCCAGCCTTCTCTCCAACAGCCGCCTCCAGAAGGAGGCACTAACCCCTTACTGATGGCACAGCACTTGGTTCACACTGCCAGTCCCCTTTTCAACTTTGATAGATGACCCACTATTGGAGCAAGAAGCACATGCACACGCAAATGTGTGCTAAACAGATGAGGGAAGGGAGGCAGGCAGATGCAGAAAGATAGGACAGGACCAGCAGGCAGTAGGGGAGGCCCAAATACAAAAGTTGACCAAGAAACAAAGACAGAGAAAGTTGGAAGGGAAGGGCAATCAAAATGGGGCCAATAGAGACCCTGAGTTGATCCAGAAGAGCCAGAGAAGCTGAGTTTATTACCTCCCTGTGCTTTCGTTTCCTCATCCATAAAATGGGTGTGATAATAGTATGGCTGTCTTATGGTTTTATTGTAAGGTCTACCCGAGGTGCTTAGAATGGAGCCTGGCTGTTTTATACAACATCGGTTGTATGAAATAGGAGATAGGGCTGAACAGATGGTTCATATTCAGTGCTGGAGGGACTTGAATGCTAGGCTAGTGTTTTGTTCTGGAATAAATAGGGAGCCATGGATGATGTTAGAGAAAGAGCATGGCATTGACTTTTAAAGGACTATTAAGTGCAGAGTAGAATCTTAAGTTCTTTTCTGTCACTTGCATGATTGTGAAAATGAGTTTCAAATAATTCAGGTTTGATAGCAGAGAAGAAAAGAGACATAGTTTGGGACAATTTGGCATAGGGACAATTGGCGCTGATGTGAGAACTGATATAGACTCCAAGCAGCCAGGCCAGGCATTTTATCCCAGGTACTTTTCTGTAATTGAGCCTGGGCTGGGAGCCAAAATAGAGAATGGTACACACCCACGTCCTGCTGTGTGTGGGGGTGTGTGTGTATAAGCTTGAGGGTTGGCGGCCAAGGCTCACACGCACAAGTCAGGACACACGGTAGAATCTCCATCGCATTGTCGGGGTGAGGGGGTAAAGGCCATAGTTACAAAAGCATAATCTAGCCCCATGCTGCCTAGATTCAACCCCTGGCTTCTGGATTTGTAACCTTGACTAAGTGAATCAAGCACTCTGAGCCTCAGTGTTCTCATCTGCAAAGTGGGTGTGATGATCATACCTACCCTGGGGCTGTTTTGAAGAATAAATCAGTTAAGGGGCATCTGGGTGGCCCAGTCAGTTGAACTTCTGACTCGATTTCCGCTCAGATCATGATCTCAGCATCATGAGATGGAGCCCCACAATGGACTTGGCGCTAGGTGTTGAGTCTGCTTAGGATTCTCTTTTCTTCTGCATCTCCCTGCCCCCGCACCCTCTGCTCACCCATGTGCAAGCTCTTGCTCTCAAAAAAATGCACATACATACATAAATGACTTAATACACTTAAAATGCTTAGAATAGTACCCAGCAACAGAACAAGTCTTTAGTATGGCATGGTTCATATTATTATATTATTATTTACTTATTTCTAGTAGTATCACACCACCTTTATTCTTGAATTGAGAATATGGACACCTTGATTTCATCTTGGACTCTGAAACCCCTCCTTCTTACGTCCCACACTCCCTGGGGGCTGGATACCCAATCCGCCATTACTCTCCAAACCACCCCTCCTTCCTTTCACAGGGGTGGTCTTCTGGGGCCAAGGTAGTTTGCTATGGCCCTGTCCATTGACCCCTGGGATCAGTTCAGGGATAGTGCTTGCCCTGTGCTTCAACAGTTAGAGGCTCTGACTAAGCATTTGAAACTGGAAGAGAGAAGGACACCTGGGTGGCTTAGTTCGTTAAGCAGCCAGCTCTTGATTTCAGCTAAGGTCATGATCTCAGGGTCCTGGGGTGGAGCCCCCTGGCTCCATGCTCAGCAGGAAGGCAGTTTGGGGATTCTCTCTCAGGGATTCCTTTTTTTTTTTTTTTTAATAAGATTTTTTTATCTGACAGAGAGAGAGTGTGAGAAGGAGAGAGCAAGAACAAGCAGGGGGAGCAGCAGGCAGGGGAGAACCAGGCTCCCTGCTAAGTAAGAAGCCCAATGCGGAGCTCAATCCCAGGACCCTGGGATCATGACCTGAGCCCAAGACAGCTGCTTAACTGACTGAGCCACCTGGGCAACCCCTCTTTCAGGGATTCTGCCCCGCCACCCCCGCTCTAGCACTTGCTTGCATACACACACGTGCTCGTACTCTTTCTCTCTCTCTAATAAATAAATCTTTTTTTAAAAAAGATTTTATTTGTTTATTTCACAGAAAGAGAGATCACAAGCAGGCAGAGAGAGAGGAGGAAGCAGGCTCCCTGCTAAGCAGAAAGCCCGATGGGGGCCTTGATCCCAGGACCCTGAGATCATGACCTGAGCTGAAGGCAGAGGCTTTAACCCACTGAGCCACCCAGGCGCCCTCTAATAAATAAATATTAAAAAAAAAAAAAGGAAGAAAATAAAAGAAATTAGGAGAGAGAAAGAGAGTTCCAGAGAGTCTGAGTCAAGCCTGATTTGAGGTTGGTCCCATAATCTAAGCTTATTAGGGGCACAGACCTTGCCTTTTTTTTTTTTTAAAAAAAAGGTGGGGTTTTTTTTTTTGTTTTTTTTTTGTTTTTGACAGAGAGAAACACAGCCAGAGAAGGAACACAAGTAGGGGGAGTGAGAGAGGGAGAAGCAGGCTTCCCGCAGAGCAGGCAGCCCGATGTGGGACTCGATCCCGGGTCTCCGGGATCATGACCTGAGCTGAAGGCAGAGCCTTAACCACTGAGCCACCCAGAGGTCCCCAGACCTTGCCTTTTGTAGCCCAGCTGTGACAGGACCTCAGATTTCATAAGACACCCCTCTGTCTTTATAATAATAAATTTCCCCTTTCTTCCTTAGATTAGTTTTTGTTGCTTGCAACCAGAGAACTACAAACACAGTCTTACATATGTATATAATCTTATTCTCTGTGTATGTGTATACTTGTATATTTGTTCCCCCCCACACACATTTTCCCCCTTCAGTCACTCAAGGTCAAGCAGATACTCTGGTCCTTGTGGCCAAAAAAGAGAATGCTTATGGTAGGCAAGGCCTTCATCTCCTGCAGCTGCTTCCTCCCACTTGGGCTCCAGTCCTCATGGCTTCCTGAAGTTTCATAAATACAGCTCACACAGCCACGCCCCCATGCCCTTACACATTGGGTGTGTAAGGACCTACTTAGCCAGAGCGCTCCATTTTGTCCAAACCACCATTTTGTTTACTCAGACAACCAGTTCCAGGAAGAATGGGTGGCCAATTCCTGCCATCCTGTTGTTTATGTCCAAACAAGGGCAAGTCAGATGAGATGGAAATGGGCAAACAGTTAACCCCCTCAACCTCCCATCCTGGGAGCAATGGAAATGCAAATAACTCTGGGTAGCTACCTCTGTGACCCTAGTCAGCTTGTGATTTGGGGGGTTGCCCTATAAAAGCTAGCCTGAGAGATCAGGCGTGGTCGCTCTCCCTGATGAGTCAGTTTGGTTCTCAATGCTTGGTGCAAAATAAAGCTTTGCTTGACTTTTGCTTTTGTATCAGCCTCGTTCCTTTTTTTTTTTTTTTTTCCAGCCTCGTTCCTTTAACCACGGACCCTAACAGGGTGTCCTCTACCAACATCCCTTTTGGCTGACTTCTCCATTTTGAGGTTCAGCTCCAACATCTCTTCCACCACAAAGACTCCCCTAGCCCTATCTCTTCCACCCAGTCTGCACCCCACCTCCTCTGCTATCTGACACTCCTCCTCCATGCTTTGATGATAATTCCACCAACTGAGCACTGGCAACCATGTGTGTTTACCTTTCTGACTTCCGTGGACGGGAGAGCCCCTGAGGATAGCGACTGCACCTTCTATTTCTAAATTTCCAGGCCCAAGTAAAGGGGATCATCAGGACTGACCTGAATGTAGACATCGGGGTGTGTGGGATGTGGGCAGATTATATGAGTGTTTATTATGCATGCTAAGCTCTTTTTGTATGTTACCCTCCTTAATTTTCTGAGAGCAACCTTCAAGGCATGCACTGTTATCTCCATTTTACAGATGAGGGAACTGAGGCTTAAAGGGTATCTTAGTTAGGAACAGATTCTGTTGCAAGTAAGACAGACATCCAGGAGAGTTTACTTCTTGCTTATGTGAAAGTCCAAAACTGAGCTGTCCAGGCTGGTAAGGCAGCTCTGCTACATCAAATACTCAGGGATTACTGCTCTACCTTTCCTAGAGTGTAGCCCTTGTTATCATGGCCCAGGATAGTGGATAGAGCTCCAATCATAACATCTTTGTTCCAGGTAGAAGATGGATGAAAGAATGAAGAAGAGGGCAAGGGATGCTTGATTTTAAAGGAAGCTCCTACATGATATTTCTGCTTATATCCAGAATGTATTTATGTGGCCACTTAGGTACAAGGGAGACTGGGAAATGTCTTCTGGGTGGCCATGTGTTGAGCTAAAATTTGGAGGTTCTATTACTGTAGGGGAAGAGAGGCAACACTAATGGTCTTTGAAGCAGGAAGTTTAAGTAATCTACCCAATGACCCACAGTAGAGCTGAAACAGAGCTGAAACTCCAGCTCACCTCCGTAAACACCGGAACCACTATTCCTCTTTGTAGGCCATGCTGTTTCCTACATTAAGTAAGCACAGAGCAAGGTGTTCACAAAATTTTAAAGAAGGAGTGAACCGTGGTAGAGGTTGGTGATCAGGAGAGTTTTGAGATCTGGGATCCTGGGTGGCTCAGTTAGTTAAGCATCTGCCTTTAGCTCAGATCATGATCCCAGGGTCCTTGGATCAAATCTCACATTGGGCTCCTTGCTCAGCAGGGAGCCTGCTTCTCCCTCTCCCTCTGTCTGCCACTCCCCCTGTTTATGCACACACTCTCTCTGACAAATGAATAAATAAAATCTTAAAAAAAAGGAGAGTTCTGAGATCAAGATCAATACAAATATGTACATTAAAACATAATTATGGGGCGCCTGGGTGGCTCAGTTGGTTAAGCGACTGCCTTCCGCTCAGTGCATGATCCTGGAGACCCGGGATCGAGTCCCACATCGGGCTCCCTGCTCGGCGGGAAGCCTGCTTCTCCTCTCTCACTCCCCCTGCTTGTGTTCCCTCTCTGGCTGTGTTTCTCTCTGTCAAATAAATAAAATCTTTAAAAAAACAACAACAACATAATTCTGGGTTATCTTCCCAGGGATGAACAACTTCCAACCTCCACGGAGGGGCTGGCAAATACCTGTGATGGCCGGAGTGTCCTCTCAGAGAAGGAGGTTGAGCCAAGGCTCCTGGAAAGACGCCCCTGGTGATAGCCCCAAAGGCCAGGGTCTTCTAGCCTGAGCCCAGACAGGGTACCAGGGAGGACCCAGAAGAGACAAGATTTCCTCACAACAGTCTCAAGCACCCCTAGGTGGGCTAGTGCTGGGTCATGTAGAGAGATAACCAGCTACTAATAGGAAAATTCGCTCCTACTTTCAAGTCTGAATCACTTCTCAAGTAAAGGTTTGCAGGCTTAATCCCTCTGGGATTGGATTTTGTTCTGTTCTGCCAGGGGAGATGTCCCCTTCCAGGCAAGGTGAGGCACTGGAGCACCAGCAGGGAGGAACTGGAGGGGGGCAGGGAGGGCATGGCCTCGGTCAATGGAAGCCTTGGTGTTCCCTGCCAGACACTGGCAGCCACGTAGAGAGTGGAAGCCGGCTGGATAGCTGCTGGATGGTGCTGCTGGGCTCTAGCCCTTGCAACAGCGTTCAAGTTCTCTGAATACCCTTTCCCTTCAAAAGCATCGATAGTGCTATTTCCAGCCACAAATAGCTAGGGCAAGTCACTTTGTGTTGCTGAGCCTCAGTATCCTCAACTGTGTAATGGGCAAAAATAATATTTTGAGGTTAGAATAAAGGTTCTCTACGGTGGTTATTGACAGGGATGGAGCATGAGAGAGGCTTCTGGAGCACGAGAAGAATGCTCTGTATCTCCATCTGGGTGGTTACACAGGAGAACTTCTAGGTAGATATTCATTAAGCTGTATGCGCACTTTCTTGCATACAAATGGTAGCTCAGCATAAAGGTAAAGGATCCGAAAAAAATGTCCCGCATCCTCAAGTCTAGCTGGAAGGGTAGTGGTGAGGATTCACAGAGATGCCGAGAACAAAGCATTTCTATCATGTTCTCTCATTCCGTGATGGATCCGTGAGACATAACCTCAAGGAAAGCAGTTTCCCAGAGTCTTTCTGGGGAACAAGACTGGGAGTATGATTAACTACATAAATCAACAAGGAAGACTTTCCTGACTTATGTAACCTGAGGCATAAACCCAAGTAACAAATGAGACATCCTGGATTTAGGCAGGAGGGGTACCATCCTGCCCATTTGGGAGTTAGCTGAGGCACAGAGGGAGGAAGTCACTTGCCCAGGGTGGCCAGTATGTAGGAGGCCCAGGAAAGACTAGCACCCATGTCCCTGACTCCCATTCCAGTGCTCCAGCGGGTGCTGGAATGACCCAGATGGCCGGATCTTCAAGCCTGGCTCCCCCTCGCCCCCCTGTGGCCAGCCTGGGAACACTCGTGTTGCGAGGCTGCCAAGACTGCCTGTGCACAGATGGGCAAGGCAGCAGCCCTCCTCCCTGGAACCCTCTGCACTCACGACAGCTCAGCCATGAGTCATCCCAAAGGATGAATGAGCAAGAGAACATTCCCCACCTCCTTGAGGTGGGGGCAGGAATCCCTGACTGGCTTCCCTGCCTTGCTGCACATTCTTGGCAAACTTGTTTGCAGGGGCGCGGGGTTATAGAGGGACAGAGCTGGCAGTTTGATCTCCCAAGAGCCCTGGCCGACCTCTTGACCCAGCCAACAGTACGCCGAGCCCCCCAAGGCCCCCATATCTAACAGTCCTGGTGAGAGCTCCATCCATCGCCCATATCGTTCCCCTGTGGTTCCCCTGCTCCCAATGCCTCTTCTTCTTCTCCACAGCCCCCTTCTCCCTGCTTCCTGACATGGCCACTCTATCCCAACCTGATTATCTGCTGGGCCGAGAAACTCTTCCTGGCTGAGGTGGGAGCCTGCCAGGGATACCCACTAACCTTGTGGTCCTACCCAGCCAGTTTCTCCATTCCAGTAACTCCCAGTGGCAGCTAGTCTAAAACAAGGCTTAAAAACAATTTTCATGTGAATGCCTGGGCCTATTTGTTGGCTCCTCCAGTCATTCCATAAGCATATATTGAGTGCCAACAGTATGCTAGGTATTATGCTGGATCCTGAGAATACAGAGACACAAAGCATGAACCAAGGTCCCTAATTTGGCATTCAAAATGTTTCTTTCCACTCTTCTCCCTTCCCTTTAAGAGCTCTGATTCTAATTTTTGTTTCTGCTTACAAGCTATGTGACCTTGAGCAGAAAGTAAACAAGAAAAAAAAATCATTATTATAAATGCCAAGTACTATGCTAGGTGATTTACATCTGTTATTTAATTCACCTGACAACCCTATGAGGTAATTATTATTATTCTTATTTTTCCAGGCAAGAAAATGGAAGTCCAGAGAACTTAAATAAACTTGTCCAAGACCACAGAGTTAGCTGTTAGAAGAGTCAACATTTGAACCCAGGTTGCTCAGCCTCCCCAGATTGTTGTTTCCTCATCTGTGAAATAGTATCTGTGCTGAAAAATCCATGCAAGACATACCCAAGCAGGAGAGAATGAGACAAAGAGAGCATGAGACGGGAGAGAGTCAGAGGGAGAAGCAGACTCCCTTCTGAGCAGGGAGCCTGATATGGAACTCGATCCTGGGACTCCAGGATCATGACTGAGCCGAAGACAGTTGCTTAACCAACTGAGCCACCCAGGCGCCCCCCTCCCCCATCCAGCACGTTTTAAGAACGTTTTCTGCTTTTCTTGCCCCTGGGTAATGGGTACAGACCTTGGCCAGGGTCTCTGCTATGCCAGGAGCAGTATGAAGATTCACAAGTGTAGTTGGAGGCTTGTGGGGTCTGCCCAGGGGTTCCTGAGGCTGCCCTCTCCTCCCATAGACACATCTACAGTGCCGAGCTCTGATAATCTCATCCCGGCATGGCACAGCTCAGTGGGAAGAAGTGAAAAGTGGTATGCTGTTGCTTATTTTTAAAAGTCAAGTGTCTCAAAATAATGTTAATGGATTCATCAAAAGACAAGCACGAGGATGTTCGGAGCAGCGTCATTCATAATAGCCCAGGACTGAAAACAACATAAGAATCCACAACTGTGAAGTTGAATAAATTACGATTACATACATATTCTGTATATTTACATGTATGCAATAAAATACTACTTAGGACTGAAAAAGAATTCCTATAGCCACATGCAACAATAGGGATGTATCTCACAGATATAATGTTGAGGGGAAGAAGCCAGGCAGCAAAAACATCACATACTGTATGATGCAACATATATAAAGTTCAATAAGAGACAAAATTAACTTATGGCAGTAGGAATCACAGTAGCCGTTAAATTTGGAGGGGTATTGGCTGGGAGGGGGCATATATTCCTTGAGGGGCTGGAAAGGTGGAAATAGTCTATGTTTCAGTGTACATGGTGGTTACATGAGTGGATACGTATGTAAAGAGTCATTGAGCTGTGCACTTAAGATTCACGTCCTTCGCTGCCTATAGGTTATATCTCAATTTTAAAAAATAAGTTTACGCACCACTCCCCCAAATTCCTTCAGCACAGGTGGCTCCTCGCAGCCACCGGAAGCAGAGTGAGTACCTGGAAGCTTTGCCTAAGGGAGGGGTGGGCAGTGCCTAAGCAGGTGAGGAGAACCCAGGGCTGTCCCAGAGGAGAGGGCAGGACAGGCACCTACGTTCTCAGTCTCCTGCCTGTTGCTCTAGGAGCAGGTAGGTGCAGCCTTCCCTTAGCCATCCCCAAACCACTTTGACTGAATGTTATCCTTGGTTTATGGGGTTGCACCCTGGGGTTCTGCCCTGACATGCCGTGCCAAACAAACAGCATCAACAATTGCCAGAATCTGCCATATTCAGTTTAAGAACAAATGGTGTTCGAAGCCCTTCCTGGACCTTTACCTTGTCCAAATCTCCAGGGTTTATTGGATTTTACTGCTAAGGAAAGAAGCCTGGAGAATCGAGCCCCTTGTGGAAGGTCTCCCGTTGAGTTAGCAGAGAGTTGGCTTGAGGCCCAGCATCTTCCATGACAGTGAGGGTGCCTGATGCCCTGGTGGGGTCTGGGGGGACTAGCTCCAGGGGTCTCTGAGGGCGTGGTGGGCTGTGGCCTCTCGGTGACGGAACCTGTATGTGAGGAGGAGGAGTGTGTATTGACTGGGCTGGTGTGGGGGAGTCCTTGGACAGCTCTGATTTTCCTTTCAGCCCACCCTGAGGAAGAGGAGAGCTGGAAGCTTTCCCGCCTTTCTGTCTTGGTGACTCCCCCTTCCCCTTCCCTGCTGCCCTCCTCCTTCCCCTCTGCCTGCTACCCCTGGTAGTTCTGAACCCTTTCAGTTCAATTTGTGATACAGTTTTTGCTTTCAGAGCATTTGCCTGTTGGGAGGGCGAGAGTGGAAGCTAGGGCCAGAGAGACCAGGGCTGGCAGGCAGCTCTATACAGAGAAGAGGCCCCGGAAACTGGGGCTGCTCACACTGGTGCGGGGCAGTTGGCAGGGAGGTGGTGGCCGGCTGATCCCATTCATGAGGAAACAACACAAATGGTTCATCTACTGCATGGGTTAAAAAGGTGAATAGACACAAAACCTGCCCTCCAGCGAGCCTGGAAGGACAGAGAAACAGCTCAGCCTTTCCTTCTAGAAAGTTCCCTCTGCTGTCTAACTTCTGTCTTTCCTGTTAGAGCTTATTCTCCACCCTTTTCTTCTATCTTCAGTGGAAATAGAGAGGCCAGAGGAAGTCAGAGAGCAAAGAGACACTCCCTCCAAACCCCACCTCCTTGCCTGCTCCCTGAGCTCCTGAGAAATTTCTCCTAGATCCTCCCTCACTTAGGGAAGATGCGCCTGCTTGAGGTCTGCCATCAGCCCCTCTGGGTCTGAGATGGCGGGCCCCCAGGGTCCAGGCACCCCAGGAGGCAGGCACCCCAGGGTCCAGGCACCGCAGGAGGCATGGCTGGCAGTGGCAAGCTGCTCCAACCACTACCACACAGCCCACACTCCAGGGCTTCTGGGCCATCCATTTAATTATCAGGTATTTCCCAGTTAGTTATAATCTTTTTTTTTTTCTGATAAAGATTTTATTTATTTATTTGACAGAGAGAAACACAGCTAGAGAGGGAACACAGGCAGGGGGAGCGAGAGAGGGAGAAGCAGACCTCCCGCGGAGCAGGAAGCACTATGCGGGGCTCGATCCTGGGTCTCCGGGATCATGACCTGAGCTGAAGGCAGTTGCTTAAACAACTGAGCCACCCAGGCTCCCCAGTTAGTTACAATCTTATTTTTAATGAACAGATCCCCAAATCCCAAAGCCACAAACATGTTCCACTCCTAACCCCCACCACCTAGTTCTCAGAGACAACCTGCTTCATCCGTTTCTGGAATTTCCTTCTGCAGATACATTTAGACCCACAAATATACATATGTTCTATTTTCCTATGCTTTACACAAATGTACACTGTCTTGAAATTTTCATACAGTATCTTGGAGATGATTTCACATGAATGCCTATCATGTTTTCCTCATTTTTATACAGCTGCATAGTATTCCCTTGTATGGATTATAACTCATATCCAAAGTACTTACTTAGCACCAGGTACCATGCTAGGCACTGCCTTCTAACAGTGAACAAGTCAATCCAAATGTTTCTGCCCTTCTGGGGTTTACAGTCACGGTGAATTGAAGATAAGAACATAGGCAAGTACCTTTGTTGTGTAAGAAGTTTTGTAACGGGGAAACTACATTTTGAAGTAGAAAGCCAAGGGAGTGGCAGAAAAGGCTACGGAAGGAAGCCATGTCTATAGTGATGGCAAGTGGGCATTAGCCAGATGGGACTGAGTAGGGAAGGAAGACAACTTTAAGCTGAGGGGACAATGTGTGTATGGGGAAAGACATTCTGGGCACTTTGTGATTCAGTTTGGGGGTGGAGTGGGAAAAACACTGATGAAGTCAGAAAAGGGGCTTGCCTTGTTAGCCATGGAGGAGCAAAGGACTTTGGATTTGGCACCTGGGTGGCTTAGTCAGTTAAATGTCTGCCTTTGGCTCAAGTCATGATCCCAGAGTCTTGGGTTCAAGCCCCACATCGGGCTCCCTGCTTGGTAGGGAGTCTGCTTCTCTCTCTGTCCCTCACCCCACTTGTGCTCTCTCTCTCTCTCTCTCAAATAAATCAATAAAATCTTTTTTTTTAAAATTTTTTTTAAGATTTTATTTATTTGACAGAGAGAAACACAGCCAGAGAGGGAACATAAGCAGGGGGAGTGAGAGAGGGAGAAGCAGGCTTCCCGCCGAGCAGGGAGCCCGATGTGGGACTCGATGTGGGACTTGATCCCGGGTGTCTGGGATCATGACCTGAGCCGAAGGCAGTCGCTTAACCAACTGAGCCACCCAGGTGCCCAATAAAATCTTTTTAAAGAAGGGCTTTGCCCTTATCTGTGCCATGGGGAGCATGGAAGGGTTTCAAGCGGGACTGATGTGATTGCATCTGTGTTTTGGACAGATCCCGATGGCTGCTGTGTGGAGGGAGGATGGATAGTGTGAGGTACCACAGGAGCAGCAGGGAGGCCAGCTGGGTCCTCCATCTTCCGGGCCTGAGGTCTCTAATGCTCACTGGCTCAGTGGGAGCAGGCCGCCCCCACCCCTCCACCATGTTGACGTGGAGCAGCCACAGCCTTTTCTGGCCACATTCCCTCACCCCTAAAATGCAGGGAGGGCCAGTGGATTAGATGACACCCCTCCCCTCCCCACACCTTTTCCTACCTGGATGCTTTGATGCAGACCTGGTGCTCCCTCTGTCCCCCAACTTGGCCATCCTTCATCTCTTTGCACGCAAGTCAGTGCTTGGCACTGGAAATCACTCAACGGGCTGCTGCTGTTCCCTCTCCCTCCCCCCAGGCTTTCAGGCAGACTCCCATTCTCCAGGGAACCACTTACTCTCTCCTAGCTGTTTCATCAGCCATTTCTTGAGGGCCCAGTTCTATGCGGGTTTCTCTGGATCCCAGATGGATGTCTAAGCTCAAAGCTGCCCAAACTTAATACCTCCCCTCTAGACCCCCTATTCTCCATTGGATCCTGTTGGTCCTTTTTCTTTCTCTTTTCTTTTTTTTTTTTTTTTAAAGATTTTATTTGACAGAGAGAAACACAGTCAAAGAGGGAACACAAGCAGGGGGAGTGAGAGAAGGAGAAGCAGGCTTCCCCGCCGAGCAGGGAGCCCGATGTGGGACTCAATCCCGGGTCTCCGGGATCATGACCTGAGCCGAAGGCAGTCGCTTAACCAGCTGAGCCACCCAGGCGCCCAGGATCCTGTTGGTCCTTTCTCAGCAAGCCCTCAGAGCCTCCCCAGAGGACTTCCCACGGTCTCATTATTTGCTTCCCTCCAGATCCACTTTCTGCCCTTCTCCACTTTGCTTTGTACCCCAGTAAGCTGCCCTCATCTTCTGGTCTCTGCTCTCTGGGTTCTGAGTGGGCTGGGCCAATGGAGGCGTGAGTAGCCAATCTGAGAGCATCAGGAGAGAAAGGCCAGGGTACTTAGCACCCCACCCTCCCTTTACCGGGCTGGGCTGCAGCTTCTGTTGGGTGGGCTGCAGGCTCCCACAGCTACAGCTCTTGCCAGGGCCCTCTCCCGCTCCCACCAGTCCCCCCTCCCAATCCTCCACCAGCCCTGGGTGTTTCATCATCTCTTACTCATTTCTTTAGAGCTGCCCAGACCTCTGTAAATAGTTCCTTCACTTATGCCTTCAGTTAGACCTTTGAGTGTGCCCCATGTTTCCTGACAAGACTGATGGGGTCCCTCCCCAAGTTTCCTTACTCATCACGTCCCTCCATCCTCCTGCTGTGGGGAGGAAGTTTACATGTCTGCTCCTGGGCCCTGGGCACTCTTCCCTTGGATATTGGACAGGTTGCTTATGCTTTCAGGTTTCTGGACAAATGGGAATAATCATCAGACTTCATTTCTAGGGAGGCTGTGAGGCTTCAGTGAGTGCCGATGAGCTATGTGTCTAGCAGAGTGCCTGGTGTACTGTAGAATTTTGGTGAATGTTAGGTTCTTTCCCCTCAGGGTAGTGGCTTCCTCTCCACACCTGCTTACCCCTGACCTGCGGGAAAGCATTCCCTCTGGGGGGTGTTTGGGCCCAGGAGATAATCAGGGGCTGAAGGGAGTGCTCCTGATAAAAAATTTTGTCCCCAAAACCACAAGAATGACTCAGTTAGCTTTGCAAGTGCCTCCCAAAGCTTTGCCTTCCAAAGAGCAGGATGGGGTGTGTGTGGGATCGGCTCATTCCAGGGGAGCTGGAGATGCTGCTCCCTTTCCATGGGCCCACGCTGTCCACCATTAGCATAGCCTGGCCAGGCGTTGCTTTCACTCCATTAGCCTTCAGGAATAAAAAGAACGATTTCTTAAGTCAAGAATAATTATTTCAACCAGCTTTCTCAGCTCGCTGCTGCGCCAGCTGAGCTGCGTGTGCTGGCTGACAAATTAATTTCTATTATTTATATTGGGCTAGAGAGAAGCCACATGCCTGGGGAATTGGGGGGGGATGTGGGGTGCTGCGGGGAGAGGTGGGAGATGGAGATGGAGAGACAGGAACAGGGAAGCAGGAAGAGAGGTGTACAGAGGAGTCAGAAACAAAGAAGCCGGTGGTTGGATGGAAAGCGGTGGGAGGGAAAGCAGGCTGGGCTGGGTTCCAGGCTTGAGGGCCAGCCAGGAGACTGGGTGTGGGCACTCACTATGCTCCCTGCATCTGTGGGGATGGCAGGGCCTGGGCACAAGAGCCAGCAGGAGTCCACCCCTTCAGGAGATCTGCGTGGGAGCTGGCCTCCCTGTCCTCCCCATCTAGGATATGCACTGTCATGTCATCTAGCACTCAGGGTGAATGCTCTTTCATGACCTATCAGAATGCACAGAAATGTCTCCATCTTCCCCAGCCTCCTAGGCTCCTGCCAGCACCATGCCTCCTTCCTGAGAGACTAAGAATATCTCGGGGCGCTTGGTTGGCTCAGAGTGTTAAGCCTCTGCCTTTGGCTCAGGTCATGATCTCAGGGTCCTGGGATGGAGGCCGCATCGGGCTCTCTGCCCAGCCTGGAGCCTGCTTCCTCCTCTCTCTCTGCCTGCCTCTCTGCCTACTTATGAGCTCTCTCTCTATCAAAAAAAAAAAAAATTTTTTTTTTTAAAATCTTAAAAAAAAAAAAAAGACTAAGAATATCTAACTGAGCTTATCCCACCCAAGTCAGAACCACTGGAGGCTTTGAGGACCGGTGTCCCTATCAGCCCCTCAGGTGCCCCAGTTCCCTCCCTGTTCTTCCTCTGTGGGATGGAGGGGGAATTGGCATGGTAAGCGCCTTCCCCTGAGGGAGGTGGGGTGGAGGACACAGGATGCAAACACCCCTCCCTCTCTGCGGGGACTCAGAACCTCTCCCTCCAAAGTCAGGGGGAGTGAGTCAGGGTCTACCTCTCCACCCCACTTCCTGCTAAGATGCAATGCCAGAATTTTCCTGGCTTACCCAATCTTTGCTCTGCCTCTTTTTAAAGGATATATATTACACTTTTATTTACTTATTTATTCATTTTCTTTCTTTCTTTTTTTTGGAGAAGAACCACCTCTTAGGGTGGAGCTCTAAGAGTTTTAATAAGTGTATACTTGTACCCTCATAACCATCAATCACTTGGATCTTCACAGAAGATAGTTCCAAGGGCACCTGGGTGGCTCAGTTGGTTAAGCATCTGCCTTCGGCTGAGGTCATGATCCCAGGGTCCTGAGAT
>PITA01017678.1:10795-42696 GCA_004023965.1 Spilogale gracilis | reverse complement strand
GTACTGCTCTGGTGAGGAATGTTGATAGTGGGGGACAGTGTTTGTATGTGGGACGGGGGGTCTGTACTTCCTGCTCAGTTTTGCCGGGGACCTAAGACTGCTCTAAAAAACTAAGTCTGTTAATTAAAAAATGAAGAAGGGCATGTACTGAACTTGAGCACTTGGGATTTTGTTCTAGAACATTAATACTTATTATAGTCAGTGCGGACGACAGATATTCACACGAGGAAGAAATGGCCTGTTTCCACCCAGCTCTGTGCCCTCACCCAGGCTGGAGCCTTGCGGGTCCCTGTTAGACTCTGTGCAGTCCTCCAGGTCTGGGGACTCTCAGGCCTCCCCATCCTTCCTTTGGAAGAGCATTTGTACTTGGCCTTCGGTAGTGACTTTGGCCGCCCCGTGGGCCAGGCTCCCTTCAGGTCACTTCTAGAATATTCTTAACAGTTTCCAGAACTAGACCTTTCTCCTGGACGTTTCAGCCTCTTTCTCTTCTACCATTGTATACACTCTTGTCTGATTGAAATGCATTTACCTGCTTTCTTCATTTCATTTCTTTCCTCTTCAAGTTTGGGCTTTTCTCTTGATTCTGGAAAACCCCAGATCACCATCCATATCACCATCTTCCTCCTCCTCCTCCTCCTCCTCTTCTTCTTCTTCTTCTTCTTTTGAAAGATTTTATTTATTTATTTCACAGAGAGAGAGAGAGATCACAAGTAGGCAGAGAATGAGGAGGAAGCAGGCTCCTTGCCGAGCAGAGAGCCCAATGTGGGCCTTGATCCCAGGACCCTGAAATCATGACCTGAGCTGAAGGCAGAGGCTTTAACCCACTGAGCCATCCAGGCGCCCAACCATCCATATCTTCTTGCCAACTGTCTTTTTCACTTGTTCCAATACCCCTCCCCCCCATCCTATCTGTCTTGGGCACCTCTCCAGTCTGGAAATTCTAGAATCTTCTTCCTCAGTCATTGTGCTCCATTCCAAATCCAACTTCTGGATGGGCTTAGGTTCATTCTGTTTTTCTAGTGCCTTGGGCTGTGCTGTAAGCTGAACACTGAACTCTTGATTTCTTTGATGTGGGGTTTATGGGAGTGCGTGGGGGATCAATTTTATGTGTAGAAGCAAGAACTGCACGTCTGGAAGAGACATCGTGTGCCAGGCCTCAGGCTGGTTCCAGCTTGCTGAGGAGCATTGCTGGGATTTACCCTTGGTCTGGAACAAACTGGGCCCATCAGAACTTGCAAGATCTGCTAGGGTACTAGGCAGCCTTAAGCAGCTTATTTCAAAACTGGCTTCTTCTGGAATCTTTAGGGGGCTTTCTGACTTTTCCAGAGAGGCAGGGGTGTTTTAGAGGTTGGGCATTCCGGTATAAAATTTATCTCTCTGAGTTTTGGTCTGTATATGTTTGTAGAAAGTGCATTTTGTATTTGCCCTCCAGTCTCTTCATAAACTCTGGGGTTGGCAATTTATAGCCCACTGACCAAATTCGGCCTGTTGCTTGTTGCTATATAGCCTGCAAGCCAAGCATAGTTTTTACATTTTTAAACTGTGGAAAAAAATTTAAAAAGAACATCTTGTGACATGTGAACCTTAAATGAAATTCAAACTTCAGTGTCCATAAATAAAGTTTTATTGGAACACAGCCATGCTGATTCCTTTTGTTTTTGCCATGGCTGCTTTTTGCCACCACAGCAGGGGCAAGAAAATGTGAGACTAAATGGCCTGTAGGGCTGGAATATTCGAAATATTAACTCTCTGGCCTTGACAAGAGCGCCTGCCGTCCTCTGACATGAACATTCAGGCACCGTCCACACGGGAGGACATTCTTTTCACTGTTGTGATCTTCCCGACTGCAGCTGGGACTTTGTGCCTTCTCATTGTCAGGTCTTGGAGTTGCCTGACCCCAGGGAGGGGCCTTTCAAATAAAATACAATGGGAATAGTGCCCCTGGAGGAGGCTGGATGGGAAGCAGCTGTGTGTAGTGGAAAGGCCCCTGCCCTCTGAAGAGGCCTGAGTGATCCTGGCCAGCCAAGAACTCCATGGCTATGGAGCTTGGGCCCATTACCTAATCGCTTTGGGCCTCAGATACCCAAATCTGTTAAAAAGGGGGAGGGGTGTTGTACTCTCAGTGGTTCTCAAACTTTCTCCCTTCCTCTTGGCCTCCTTCTATGCCTTCTTCTTAGCAGAATCTTTTGCTCAAATGCATTCTCACAAAGATCCCTAATGCATGAGACACCTAAGAGTAGAACATCTCTGCTAGGTGAGTCCTTCCATGGAACATTGCCTAGAAGAAACTCGAGAAGTCCTCCAAGCCCTCCCAGTTAAGGTCTTCTCCTGGACAGCAGCCCAAGCCCAGAGCTTCAGCAGACTAGTTCTTTGCCGAGAGCTTGTTGGGAACCCTGGAGAGTCCCCCATACTCCAGACTACGTGTCCTGGTCAACCAACCAGAATTTTCCGCGGTGCTGGTTCTTGCCCTCAAGGAATCCATCATCACCCAGATGTTCTTAATGATCACAACAGTTAAAATTTACAGAGCACTTACTTCTTGTCCAACATGGCTACGCCCTCAATGTTGTACTTTTTGTCATTTAATGCAGATGACAACCCAGTGAGTAGGTACTAGAATTACTCCTGTGTTGAAATGAGAAGGCAGCCCTGGAGAAGTGTCTTGCACCAGGACATGCCACTATTAAGGGTACAGAGGCTGGGAATTCACCCAGGCAGTCTGACGTCAAAGCCCACCCCTTTTCTGGAGGCCTCATTCCTCTCAGGCTAATTAAAAAATTTTTTTTTTTAAGTTTTATTTAAGTAATCTCTACACCAAGGTTGGGCTTGAACTCACAACCCCAAGAGCAAGCATTGTCTGCTCGCTGATTGAGTCAGCCAGATACCTCACTCTCAGGCTACTTTTCTTTTCTTTTTTATTTTTCTTTTCCTTTCTTTCTTTTTTTTTTTTAAGATTTTAGGGGCGCCTGGGTGGCTCAGTTGGTTAAGCGACTGCCTTCAGCTCAGCTCATGATCCCGGAGACCCGGGATCGAGTCCCTCATCAGGCTCCCTGCTCAGCAAGAAGCCTGCTTCTCCCTCTCTCACTCCCCCTGCTTGTGTTCCCTCTCTCGCTGTGTTTCTCTCTGTCAAATAAATACAATCTTAAAAAAAAATAAAGATTTTATTTATTTATTTGAGAGAGAGATCACAAGTAGGCAGAGAGAGAGGAGGAAACAAGGAGAGAGCCGGATGCGGGCCTTGATCCCAGGACCCTGGGATCATGACCTGAGCTGAAGGCAGAGGCTTTAACCCACTGAGTCACCCAGGCACCCTCAGACTACTTTTCAATCAACAAGTATGAGGATTTATTTGTAGCTCACCTGCTGTGTGGCTTTGGGCACAGACTTAACCTTGCTAAGCTTTGGTTTCCTGATTGGTCAAATGGGAATAATGACAGGATCAATAATACCATGTGGATTAGTGGGATAAAACACGGAGGTAGTGCCTGGCATTACTCAGAGCTCAATAATTATTACCTTCTTCTATTATCACCGACCGCCATCCACTGCCTTTCGCCTTCTCTTTGAGTCCCAGTGAGCTGTTTCTCTGAACATGGGGTTCAGAGCCTTTCCATGGTAACACAGTCTGCCTGGGCCATCTTTAAGGTCATGTCCACTGATTTTATGGAGGTCATTTTTGAAAGACCCAGTTCAAGGTTGCTTTCTTTAGGAGGTCTAACTCTTTTCACTTGCCCTAATGGCCAAGGTAGCATCTGGTTTTATTGAACCTCTGTCAATAATACCCTCTTGTTCCTTGATTGTTCTCTGTGTGTATGTGTCTTACCTTTTCACCTCCACTACCAGCCCCACCGTATGGGACAGATATTGACTACACAGAGCCATGGAGAAAGCATTGGCTTTTTTATCTGGAAGATCAGGTTTAAATTCTGCACCTACCCTTGACTGTGTTCTTATCTCCTCTGTAAAGTGGGAGCAGTAATTCTTCCCTTACAAACTACCGTGCCATTAAGTGAAATGTTATCTGAAAACTTATTTGTGCCCAGCCTGCCCATAATTGTTTCCCTCTTTTTTTGCACCTAAGATGTTGGGGTTTTGTGTTCCATAGTTGTTCTCTGAAAACCAGGTCAACAACTGGGAGCTCATGGTGTAAGAAGATAATTCAGTTTGAGTATGTCCCCAGCCTCCCAACCAATAGTGCAGTCTGTCCCTAGTGGTTGAAATCGACTTGTGATTTTTCCTGAGGAGTTTTCATCACCAAGCCTCCATGAGATCTGTACAGATAAAGGCAGGTCCTGCCCTCCAGGCACTGAACACCTGCTAGAAGACAGGAGACCCCTTGTATGTGAGATGTGCTCAGGACCTCAAGCCAGTGCTATGGAAGTTCAGAGAGAAGGTATGGTGCTGCTTGGTTCTTGCCCTACCAGAGAGAAGGTAGGTGCTCATGTCCTAGTAGGGCCATGAAAAACCACGTGCACTAACAGTCTGAGGGAGGAGGGGCAATTTGATTGCCCAGTGAAGGTCAGAGGGATTGAGCAGACCTGTAGGGTTTAGGAGAGGGGCACATCTGTGAGGGGCACATTCTCCAGGTGGGGGTCAAAGATTAGTGGCTACAGGTGGAATATTTGGGAATACAAAATTCAGTTGTGGAACATTTGTCTAGGGCTATGGTTCTCCACCTCAGGTGCACACTGGCAACACGGGAAGAGCTTATAAGTCAAATAATACCAGAAGAAGTCATGGCAGGGTCCTGACTCTGAGCATTTCAGACTTCAAGGCTCTGGAGAGCCACCTAGGTGTTGGAATCTTTTAAAATTCTTTCATAGAACTTTCTGCAGTGATAGAAACATCCAATACTGTAGCCGCTAGCCTGACGTTACTAAGTCCTTGAAATGTGACTGGTCCAGCTGAAAAGCTGAAGTATCATTCATTGAAATTGAAATAGCAGATAGCTATGCGGGACTTGTGGGTTCCGTATTGGACCACACAGGCTTAGAGGGGGTGATTTCTGTTGTGCTAAGCTCACCCTGTGCATAATTTACGCCGTTTCATGTCACCCTCAAAGCAGTCCTCTTTGGTCAATGAAGAAAGTGAAGCTCAGAGGGGTCAGGTGACTTGCCCATGGTTTTGCATGTGGAAACCACGAACATGGCTGAGTAGGAACCAGGCCTGATGCTCTCTCGTCACTGTGAGAAGCTCTGCTCAGTTGCTCCAATATCAAGACTGGATATTGGAGTGTTTCTTCCCCAGTTGTCCAACGAACATGTAGAGAACCATAAACCCCAATGAAACTGGAATGTTGGGATGTGTTTACCCAGCCCTGCCTGTGAACCATAGAGCTGACATAGATAATGCTGAATTGCTGAATTCTTCCTCAAATGGGGCTGTAGCTCGCTGCCAACCTTTGGGACATTGGGTGGCCAAGGTCCTTCTGTGGGG
Organism: Spilogale gracilis; assembly: GCA_004023965.1. Taxonomy (NCBI): domain Eukaryota; kingdom Metazoa; phylum Chordata; class Mammalia; order Carnivora; family Mephitidae; genus Spilogale; species Spilogale gracilis. The sequence continues at coordinate 37,260 of PITA01017678.1, read as the reverse complement.
GATGGGGTGTGGGAGGCCTGCTGGGCGTTTCCTGGCATTTTGGGGTTTGAAGACAGCTGGCAGAGAACAGAGCTCAGATTTGCCTAGCCTCACTGATTGCTAGCCTGCAATAGGGCTCTGTTTTTGAGGTTTTTTTTTTTTTTTAAAGATTTTTATTTATTTGACAGAAAGAAACACAGCCAGAGAGGGAACACAAGCAGCAGGAGTGAGAGAGGGAGAAGCAGGCTTCCTGCCGAACAAGGAGCATAATGTGGGGCTCGATCCCAGGATTCCAGGATCATGACCTGAGCCCCTGTATTTGAGGTTTTGATAACATACACACCATATTTAGAGACAAAAGTCCATCTTATTTGCATTTGGGATCTTTCCTGGAAAAATCAGAACAATAAACAGGCCCTGCAGAGTCTATGAAAATGTGGAGGGCCATCTTTTAGAGCTACACCTGGAATGAAGATGATGGGGTTCAGTTTCCCAGAAGAAAGGCACCAATCCAGCAAGGCTGCCTTTGAGAGAAGCTGCTGAGAATGAGGTCTTTGATGACAAGCAGAATGCCTTCCCACCTGCCAGTAGGAAAAGATGATCTCAGTGACAAGGCCAAGTAGGGAGAGAATGAGAGTAGTTGAGAATCTTGCACTGAGGAAGAGCCCAGAAGGATCCGTCAGCACCCAAATAAGTATCTGAGGCTGATTCGTCAGGGCAGAGATACTGTCGCAGAGATAGGCAAGGAGGGAGGGACTGACAGGGTCTGACATTGTAATGGTTCATAAGACATATGAATTGATGACAACAGCTTCCACCCCCTCCTCCCTCCCTCCTGCAGACTTTGAGATGCTTGCAGACAGCTTGTGAGTTATGAAGAAGGACTCAGAAACAATGCTGGGCACCCAGAGCTGAGGTCCTCCATGATGCCTGTGGAACACATGCCCAGTCGAATTAATCACTGAATGAGCAGAACTAGAAGCAAAATGAGAAAAGGGTAGGGCTTATTCTGCTTAGTGTAGACAGATTGGTTTTGAACCAGTAGGGACATTGGCCCTGGGCCATGTACCTGCAGCTCAGGATGGTTAAGTTTTGATGCTACAACACCAAACTCCTTGCAGCTCAGTTTTGGTGAGAAGAGGCTTCCCTGAGGAAGAGGTGGAAGTTTTTTAGAAAGTGGTGTGGGTCTCGTGGTCAGGACTTGGAAAGCTGCTCACAGACATTCTGGAGGCTGGGGCCTGTGGTGTGTTATGTCTTATTTTTATTTTTTCTTGAAGATTTTATGTATTTATTTGAGAGAGAGAAAGTGTGAGCTGGGGTAGGAACAGAGGGAGAGAGAGAGGGGGACAAGAACACTCTGTGCTGAATATGGAGACTGATGCAGGGCTCAAACCCAGGACCCTGAGATCATAACCTGAGCTGAAATCAAGAGTCAGACGCTTAACTGACTGAGCCACACAGGCACCCTGAGTCTAGGTTTTTATAAACTCAGAAAGGTGGTAAGCCAATAGGTCTATGTTAGTTTAGGTTCTAACTTAAAGCAGACAAGCCTGTGGGTGTAAGTAGTTTTGTCAGAGGGAATTCCAGGAAACACAATGAAGGAGTTGGGGAGTGAGAAAGGGAAGGGAAAAAGCTAATATAGGGTGTGTTACTGAGTTACCTCTCTGCGCAACTGAGGCCCAACCCGCTAGGGACGCACAGAGACTGTGTATTTGGAATCATTCCATTTAAGGTCAGAAAGCTGGGGAAATGGGTCCAAGTACAGTGGTTGAGGGTTTCTCCTTCATTGTTCTCATCAAAGTCAGGAATGCGTCTGAGGCCAGAGGATGTCCTCAGATGGAGAGACGTGAGGTGCCAGGATATTCATTAAATGGTTTAAAACAACATGCAGTTATGATCTCAGAGTTCCCATGAGTAAGGAATCAGGACACAGCTTAGTTTGAAGATTGTCTGCTTCATGGTCCCACATAAGGCTGCAGTACACATGTTGACCAGAGTATAGGTCTCATCTGAAGGCTCAGCTGGGGAAGAATCCATTTCTAAACTACTGACATGATTGTGGGCAGGATTCACATCACCGAGGGCTGCTGGACTGGGCTGGCTCCTTGCTGCCCGTCGGCTGGATTCTGCCCAGCTTTTTGCCCTATGAGCCTCTCCAAAATGGCAACTTGCTTTTAAAGCCAGCAAGAGAGTTGTCTAACAAAATGGAAATTAGAATGTTTTGTAACCTAATCATGGAAGTACCATTTCCTCCCTTGCCATATTCCATTTTCCAGAAGCCAGTTTCTTATGGGGAGGGGATTATAATGGCCATGAGTATTAGAAGGTGAGGATCACTGGTGCTGTTGTGGAGACTGCCTTCCACAGCCAGGGTGGGCAGAGGGAATGTGGACAGAACTGACAGCAACTGCTGCAGAGGGTAGCTAATGCATCCTAGCAGAGGGAAACGGTGCTGATGAGGGCGGGGAAGGAGTGAATCACTGCATGGGTAGACCAAGTACCCCAGGAAGCCTTCAATCTCAGAAGAGGGGAAAACGGCTCCCCTACCCCCCACCATCCTTGGCTGGGCAGAGCAGCTCTCGGCAGCATCCTAGCTGTTAGGTCTCAGCTGCTGGGGTAACAACCAGAGTCTGAATTCTGAGGGGTGTTTTTCTCTCTGCCTAGTGGTCTTTCTTGTATTTCTCTGCAGAACTGTGGACACAGGACCACAGAGCAACACTTAATAGGAGCTTGAGAACATAGGGAGGGATTGTCTTCTCACTATCAGCAGAGCTGGGCCGTGGAGTCCTGTATCTCAAATTGGATCGCAACCTGAGGGCTGACAGAAAGTTCCGCCCACCCCGTGATGCTTAACTCTCTGCTCAGCTCAGTGCGAGGGAGCCCCCCAGGCTGGGATTCCCTCCCTCCCATTTCCTCCGGCACTATTACACAGAAATGAAATATATTTCTCTGAAGCTCCTTTTGGTCTTTATTCTCCTTCAGAGAAAATCAATTCCCTCTTTCCCAGGACCAGCCCTCAAAGAGAAAACCTGCTTCTCTGGATTCTTCATCCTGATGAAGTTTTAAACATGGTGCTCAGAGGTGCATATTGTACTGTGTGTGTGGTCTGTTCGGGGCACATGTTGGAAGGGTGAGCAGGAAGGCACACCTCCCCACAAACCACCCCTCTATTAACCCACTTTGGCTCCCACACCCTTGCTGGCTGTCACATTCCTTCACTTGAAAGCTCCAATCAATAAATGACTCAGGTTGTTTTCAGCGAGAAGCTGCTGAGTCAAAGCTTCGGGCTCTGGTACCTGGGCTTGAGTTTGTTTTGGTTGGAGGGGAATGAAAGGATACTTGTCCATTTTGCACTCTCAAGGAGAGATGGCTGGCATGATCCTGGGTTTAAAGGAAGAACTGATCTCTCAATTTTAGGGTAAGATGACCCTAATGGATATAATAACAACTTAGAGCAAAGATGCCTACCCAGCTGTCCAAGGAGGTTGGATATAAAGGACACTAATAGCAACTAACAATGATGTACCCATTTATGCTGCTGTTCTGCTCTGGAGGACCTCATTTAGGCTTCAGATAATGCTTGATGGAATGATGAACGTGCTCAATTTACGGCTATAGAAACCGCCTTTTGGAGATGGAATGCCACATAGCTATCTGGTGGAAGATCTGGAACAAGACCCCTGGTATTTTGCTTCCAAATTCTGCACATTAGTCACTGCACAATTCTGCTTGCCTTAACATAAAGACAGTCTTCTGTCAACTCTTCAGTCCTTTGCCTGTTTTTGTTGAGAACCTACTAAGAGCAGAAAGTATAAGGTATGTCCAAGTTGAAGGACCTGCCCTCGAGGAGTTGTTGAGCTTCTGGAGTAAGATAAAGTCTATACATTAAACCACTAAAAAAGTATGGAAAGCAGGCTCAGACGCTCTTAGACTGGAAACTTCTTCAACAGTCTGTCAGAGCTGTACTAATTGGGAGATGTGTGGCTTAATTGAAGGTACTTCATAGAGGGAATCTCAGTAACTTACAATCATTCCTGAGTGACTGGGCACAATTAAAAAATTAATATTTTTCACAGAAAGATGACAAAAACTTGTAGAGGAGTTGCAGTATCACTTATGTCCACCAGATGATGCCACCATTCAGTGGAATTCTAGAGAGTTTTGCTTTTGGGATACACGTACGGTTGTGATAAGTTCGAAATAATGGCTATAAAGTCTTTTTAACCTGTTTCAGACATCGATAACTTTCTTACTGTAGCTTTCCATGGAGTTCATGCACGGTAGCCACGGAGAGTCTGAAAACAGAGGACTGGTCAAATTTCTCTTATGTAAATTCTGTACCTTGACTCATTTTCCTGCCTTTTAGCATTTGCTCTGTGCCAGTCAAGGAACCATGGATGAACAGAAATGGCGGCAGAAGGCCATTTCTGGAGATAGAGGCTGGGAGGGACGGCCACCATTTGCTCTCACTACATAATGCAGAATGATTCCCTATAGCGGGTCTTGATGATCAACAGATCCCGCCTGCTTGAAAAGCCAGTACGGACAGCCTAATGCAATTATATTCAGCATTAATGAGCTGTGGGCTCCATCCTAATGTGCTGATATTTTGTTAATATTTGATAATGAAAGAGAATAGAGCCTTTGAAGTCAAAATGTTCTGGTGTTGCTGGATATTTTTAACCACGAACATTCATTATTTTGTTTGACAAATTGGCCTGCTTGGGAATATTAAACACCCAGTCTTTAGGGGGTGAGGAACAAGAAAGGCTACAACTATTGTGCTCACTGAAACTATTTCCCAAGAAACCCAAAGCCCTCGCAAGGTTTTCTCTGGCAGATCCCATGTCCGGGATCCCAGCCCTCTGTCTCTGGAGGTGGCTGTGGCAGGCGTGTTCCCTGGCCTCGTCAACTCTGCTAGGAGGAGGGCCTGCGTGCTGGAGGCCAGGCCGCCTCTACCAGAACCTGGGGCTTTGTGTCATATTACTGTTGCAGGCAGCCGACCCCACTCACAGGACTCAGGAGGCACGTGGGCCCAGGACAGCTAAGATGTTGCTGGGAATGCCTTCATGGAAGGCCAGCTGGAGAGAAGAGGTGACAAGTGTCCTCTGTTTCTCTGTGGTTCTCAGCAGGAACTGGGGAAACCCTATGGTGATTTTTTTGCTGTTTTTTGCATTCTTTTGAGAAGCTCAGCTCTGGCAGTGGCCAAACACAGTTCAGATATAATCGTTAATCAGTAATGATTATGATAGTAAAAATGCATTAAGCATTGCGTTCTAAACACCATACAAACTGCCATGGATGTAAAATGATTATATTTAACTCTTACTGTGACCTATGAGTTGTATGTAGATCCCTAATCCACCCCACTCCCATGCTGGCCCAGCCTGGATTTTATAATTTCGCTCTCTTCTGAGTGGCCACGCACTGGGAGACGGGTGCGTTTCAAACACCAGGGCTGAATCACGGCTGATGGAAGGCCAAGCCAGTCCTCGGGGTCTTGTCTCCCTCGCCAGTGACTGGGTTAGGAATGAGCATGTGGTCATGTGGTCCCGGCTACTGCGCATTGACTTGAGGACCACGCAAAGGTCTAAAGGGGGCACCGTTCCCTTCACAGACATATATTAACTAATGGGAGTGTTCAAGCATGAAGATTCTGGGTCTTCTGGCTGAATTATAGGGCAGCTCTGTCCCATAGATCTTTCTGTGATGATGAACACGTTCTGCACTTTCCAATTCAGTAGCCGTCAGCCACAGGGTGTTACTGAACACCTGAAACATGCCTGTTGGGACTGAGGAACTGAATTTTAAACTGTACTTAACTTTAATTCATTTTAAATTAAATTTAAAAAGCCCTGGGGGGCTGTGATGGCTGCTGTACTGAACAGTGAAGTTCTGGAGGATAAATCCATACTGGTACCCTCCACCGAGAACACCTTTAGGAGAGCCAGCATGGACCGGTCAATGCCAAGAGCAAGCAGCTGGGTGCCCCCAAGGGCACATCATGGTGTTTGAGGAAGAGTCGCCTTTCTCCAGTTTGCATAAAGATGGGGTGTAGGCTGATAGTCTCTCTGCATGTGGTCTGCGTCTGGACAATGAGGTAGGAGGATAGAGCTGCTGGAGGCTTCCCAGGAAACTTTCCAATTCAAAGAAGACATATGAGAGGAAACAGCCCCCCATTCTTTTCCCTTGATGTTGCCCTTGTGTAGATAAAGTGTCTGGAATTGGAGCAGCCATGATAATACCAGCATGAAAATGAAGCCAGTGTGCAGAGAAACTGAACCAGAGTCCTGATGGGCTGGGCTTAGAGGCTGCCCTGATTTTAGATTTTTTGTCATGTGAGATTAAAAAAAAAAACTGTACAGACATCTGCTTATTGGTTAGGCCCATAACGATTCTCCATTATTTGCAGTTGAAAGTAACCTCACAGATACTCCTGTATCTGTTTTATTGTTTATCTTGTATCTATTTTTATTGATCTTATCTTACAGATGAGGTCACTCAGGCTGAGACTTTACAAGCTTGTCCGAGGTCATGAAGGTAGTCCTTTGCAGATGTGGGTGGGAGTCAAATCCAGGTCTGTCTCACTCCAAAATCCATGTCTATGTTACTGTGCTATATTATCTTCTGAATGGATCGCAGATTCCCCCAGTTTTTAGAGCTATGTAGAACCTTTTGCTCTATTTCCTGTGACCTGTGTAAGTTCCTGCCTCTGTTATCCTAACGTGGGTTGCTTTGAGCTGGAGAAGTTGCTTATCCTGGATCTGCCCCATCTTCTGAGTTCCATTGAGCCATATGGCCAGGACACGGGTGGCAGAGAGGCCCATTCCTTTTTCTTGCCCCACTGAAGGGCTCCAGCTAATGCTCCTAATTCTCGGCCGGCTACCTGCAGACCTGATTCAAAATTCTCAGTCTAAAAAGTGTTAGACTTGCAGAGACTGTGAAAGGAGATAAGGAGGAGATGGGACAGTCAATCTGAGGGACCCAGGTTCAGTGATCCTGCAAAGTGCAGGCCAGTAGCTGGATGTGGACTGGGAGAGGGTGGTGACTGACCAGACAGACCTCTGTGCTTCTGGCCTTTCTCTCGCTAGGGGATGGCGTTCACCCTTGAGCTGCTGTGTTTCCACATGCAGAGGACTCACACACAGTCTCCTCTCTGTGGGCTCCACTGAAGAGTCCAGATGCTCACTCTTGGGTATTGGAAGGCCCTTCAAACTCCAAAGGTTGAGAACCAAGTTCAGGATGTTCTCTTCTGTTAACCATAGTGCTTTCCCGTAAACGTTCAGAACTGTTTGAGAAAAATGGTCACCTCAGAGAGCAGAGTTTGGATACCTTACGTCTCAGGAGAACTCGGGCAACTGGTTAATGCTTTGAGGGAACTGATAAGAGTTGAGGACGGTGCCTGCAAAGGGGGTCGGCTGGCTCCCTTTAGCCTTCTGCTCCCATGGGGTGCAGTCATCCAGGCTGCTGCTGGGCTTGAGACCTGGTTCCTCACATGGTAGCCACAAGCCACCTCAGAGGTCCCAGAGAGCGGCACATCCCTGTCCCAGTCCCACACTCCATTCCGGGGGCCTATGAGAGAAGACTCTTGGGGACCCCTGGGCTTTTTCAGCCCCATCCCCTCTGCTCCCAGGCTGTGTCCCTGTGATGCCACCTCAGCTGAGGCCCAGGTAAAGGCAATGTGCGTCAAACCCCAGGCAGAGTGTAAGCTTCTTAGTGCAAGGGGGGTGGGGGGGACAGTTTCTTCAACTGCAGTTCTCTGGAAAATAAGAATACCTTAAGCAGTGAGTGGGAGGATTAAATGGGCTGAAAGACGTAAAAGGAATTAGAATAATGCCTAGAACATAGTACCCATTCGGTTTTTGCTGCTGATGCTATGATGGCTCTTGCTTTGTTGTTCTTATGAAAGCATCAAATGACAGAAGGAAATCTGGGTATCCTCTGAGGACCCCAAGTAGATAACACATTTGTGTTCCTGAAACCAGCCCCCGAGGAGGGGCTGTGGGAAGTGTTTTCTGATGGCCTCTCGGCCTCTGATACTGGAAGAGGACCCTGTTCCCGGGTTAGTTAGTGCATTTGTGTAATCTTCTGTCTGGGTAATTGTCTCCCAATGTGCTATTTAGAATGTCTACACTGTGCATTTAAAGAGTGTCTTGTAATCATGGTGTACTGGAAATCACTACACTTGCCAGCAATTATCACAGAATCACAGGCTGGAGGGAAGGACAGATGTCATTAAGTCCAGCCCCCAGCCCCCAAATGCTCAGCTCAGACACAGGCCTGGTCTTATCTCACAAATGGGGCTCTTTCAGACGAAATTCTTAAAAAAAAAAAAAAAAGTGACCTTGAGTCTGATCACTTCCTGAGAGAACGAACGGTCACCCTGTACTTAACTGCCCACAGCTTCACATTGGTTAAATTGCTTTCCTATCCCAGATGAGTTTTGCTTTCCCGCCCTCTGGGGTTTCCAACCCAGCTCCGGTTGCTTTGCAAGGGGCACAGCCTTCAGAGGCCCAGTGGGCACAGGCCCAGAACCCCTGTGCCCTGGAGCCAGGAGAGAGTCACGCGGCCTGGGTCTCTCAGGCCAGGGGAGAGAGAGCACTGTTATTTCTGAATCCTGTGACCCAGGGGCAAGCGTCTCTCGGGGACTCCAGGACGCCAAGGCACTCGCTCAATCGGTTTCACCTCCTCCTCAGCTCAGCTTCACAGGACAGCCCATTCCGGGCAACATCCATCCTCCTCTGACATTCCCTCCCCGACCCCCCCTCGGGGGCCGAGGTCCTTCATTCTTGGGGTTCACTGGAGCCGTTTCCATGGCGACAGCCACTTGTTGAGTTTTGAATCTCCCATCGAGGTCCTTGCAATTTGCCAGCTAAGCCACCGATCACCAGGCGTGTGTGCCAGGTTAATAAGACAAAGTCTGTTTTATTTTATCCTTGCCTTTTTTGTCTGCCTTCAGCTGGGGGCAGCCTCACAAAAGAGAGGGCCCTTTGGCTTTCAGAATTCTTAGGCCTCTGCTCATTATCCCAGACGCTATTTGGGACTGAACCAGCGTGCGGTGCGTTTCCCCGGCTGTCTCTGGGCCATGTGGAGCAGCCATGGCAACAGGCTGGGGGCGTGGCCACACCAGCTGGTCACGTGGGGCTTCTTTGATTTGCACGTGGGTGTGTGTTGGGGCTGAGGACCCCCAGATCTGTAGGTTAAAAGTAGGGAAACTCGGGAAGGGAACGATTCCATCGCGTGGCTCCGTGGCCACTACTGGAGGCTGGAATAGAAATGATTTTCCTTTTTTTTTTTTTTAAAGAGGAACTTTTAAACCCTCCGTGGGCGACAGAGAGCAGAGAAGCCTGGAGCCTTGTGAGCTGCTAGCACCCGGCTGTTTCCTGTGGGCATAGATGTGTCATTCTCCCATTCTCCAGGGTATGTTTAGACTAATAGGCTAAGCCAAGACCTGCCAAAGGTGTTAGTGATTCAGGAGAGTACCTATCCCCTCAAGTAGAACAATGGATGAAAGAGAGCGGATGAGGGGAGCAGGCAGATCGAAGCACTCTTGGCTGTCCACCATCCCCTTTTTGGTGACTTCAGGGAAAATGCCTCCTCACCTCCTGTCTCTCTAAGTGCTAATACTCACCTTCACACTATTTTTAAGGCCCGGCTGGCTTGTTTTCTCCCCAAATTTTGCAAGTTATTCTGCCCGATTTTGTCGTTGATTGCTGTTGAGCTTTCAGAAAAATCTCTCCAGAAAAATTCTCTGATCCAAACAATCTGCTGTTGTGTATGTGGCCAGGACTGTGGTGAGGAAACGCAGAATGGTAGCGTTCTTCTCTTTTAGGAGCTACTAGGTACAAGTGCTGGCTGGCTGGGATGAAGGAGGGAAGGGCTGGGCCTTCAGAGCAAGGTCCCAAAGCCCTGCCTGTCTGGTTTCATCAGGGGTTTGAACTGAGTACTTGAAAAAGGAAAACAGGGGCCGAATGATCCAGAGCCTAAGGCTTCTTGGCTGCAAACAGACCAAATACTTGGACGGATGAACACAGAAATCAAGGGCAGTTTATAAAGCGGTGTTACAGTACAGATCTATTCTAAAGGCAGGCAAAAGAAAGAGAGGGAAATTATCTAAATTAAAAGGAAGTGTTTCTAATTGCAAATAAGAAAATGGAACCCGTAAGGATAGAATAAAAAACCCATCAGACTGTGTCTGGAGCCAGCAGGCCCTGCCGGCAGCTTCGGCGCACTGTGGGCCCTGGGCTCTTTCCAGAGTCTTTGGGGCCTATGGGAAAGTGGCTTTTAAGCGGATTGGGTTGGATGACCCACTCTGGTCTGGGATTGTCCTCAAAGAGCCAGAGACTGCAGAAGTCTGGACTGGATTCTCAGATGGATTTGTTAGTTATCGGGCTTCCTGGGGTCACCGATCATGAAGGAATCCTTCTGTTTTAACATTGCCCAATTCACATCGGTTAAAGCAACAAGGAAACGTTGATTTGCCTAACAAGAGAGCCCAGATGGAAGGCTGAGGTAGGCTGTGTGGACCAGTGGCTCAGTGATATCACCAAGGACGGGGTTTCTTTCTCTCTTCCTGCTTTGCCTGCAGTGGCAACAGATTTATTGGAAGGCTGGCTTCTGTCCTGGTTATGAGGCGGTCGCTAACTGCCTTCAGGGCGATGTGCTTACTCATCTGTGTTCAGTCCACCTTAGGTCATCGCCCTCTTCCCCAGGTGTACACTTCCAGTTGCTGTGGTCATGGAGATGCCTGGGCTGGTCGCTCTAGGCCTGAATTTTGATCCCTCCCTGCAGCCATCACTGTGGCAAGAGGGGTAGAATGTTGCTGACTGGTTTAGGCCATTTAGGGCTTCCTCTGGGGCTGGGGTTGGGGGGCCAGTCCCATCCCAAATGCAGGGCTTTGCCATGGGGAAGATCAGAGCTCCCTTAAGGGAAAAATCTGGGTCTTGTAAGCAAGAGAAGCACAGGAGGGGATTGGATGCTGGTGAAACATCAGTGTCCTTTCCAGTTTTCAATGTTTTGGGTCAGAAACGTCTAGAAGGGGGGTGGTGGGCAAGCAGGTGGAGGGTAGAGTTTCATCCTAAACCCAAGGAAGCAAGAGTAGGAATGAGCTAGGAACCTCTTTGAATCATTTTCTTTCCTTTTCTTTTTTTAAGATTTTATTTATTTATTTGACAGAGAGAGAGAGCACAAGTAGGCAGAGAGGCAGGCAGAGAGAGAGAAGCAGGCTCCCTGCTGAGCAGAGAGCCTGATGTGGGCCTGGACCAGGACCCTGAGATCATGACCTGAGCCAAAGGCAGAGGCTTAACCCACTGAGCCACCCAGGCGCCTTGAATCATTTTCAGAGTCAAACCCTTACTTCCTCCTGCCTCTGTGTGCTTTCTTCTTTCCCTTTCCCAAACAAGGACCAGCACAGCCTAGCGATTAGAGTATATGCCTCAATATAGACATCACCACAAGCTATATAACTTGGAGCAAGTTACTTAACATCTCTGATCTTCATTTTCCTGGTCTGTAAAATGGGGATACAATAGTACTTCTCTCACAGGATTGTTGGGAAGTTTAATGGAGCAGAAAAACTTAAAACATGTAGGATAGCGCCTGACCCAAAGTGGGTTCTCAGTAAATATTAGCTATTATTATTCCATTGAAACAATCTGTTTCCTTGTCATGTCCAGCGTGAGACAAAGGCAGCCTTTTGCTTTGCTTATCTTCATACGCACAGCTCCCTGCAGTGCCTGTCACACGGAGGGCTCAGTAGGTCTGTGCTGAATGAATGAATACATGGATGAAGATAGCTGGCCAGTGGTTTAAGAGACCCTAAAATTGAGCAGAGTGTGGCTGGACCACAAGGCCGGCGCTGTCACAGTGTCATCTGGCACCAATGAGGTCGCTTTTCGTTTCTCTGTTACAGTTGGCTGGTCGTGAAGGCGGTCTGGCTCCCGGCTGAGAGGCCGGTTCTGCCGCATGCTCACGCCCACTTTGCAGCCTTTGACCTTACTAGTTCTCTGTGTAGAATGTCTTTTGACTTCCTTTTTCCATCCAAATTCCATCATTTTGCAAGACCCAGATGAGACCCAGCTCCCCTCATGAGGCTTCTCAGCCCAGTATGATCCCTTTCCTTCCTGAACATCCCAGATAAGTAAAAGTATTACCTCCTGCTGCAGCCCTTGGCTCCACTCCGCTCGCTTCAGCCTCAGCCACAGAGGCAAGTTCTGTGTAAAGCAACCCAGGTCTACAACATCCCACGTCCGGAGCACACCTGGGATCACTCTGCTGTTGGTCCCAAGAAGCCTCCCCTGGAGGCTCAGGGGAATTAACCCCCCGAGAGGCCAAGAGAAAACCACAGTGAGGTGCCACTTCCAGTGGGCGGCTAGAGTCAAAAACTCCAGTAACAATAGATGCTGATGGCAATGTGGAGAAATTGGAACCCTCATATTCTACATGGGGGAATGCCAGGTGGTACAGTGCTTTGGGAAGTAGTCTGGCATTTCCTCAAAGGACTAGGCATCCAGTTACCATTTGACCCGGCAGTTTTCGTCTTAGGTATATAACCAAGAGAAATGAAAGCTTAGGTGCACACAACACCTTGTGTTATTTTAATAACCAAAAAGTGAAACCACCCAAATGGCCATCAACTGATGAATGGCTGTGGTCTATCCAGACAATGGAATATTGTTTGGCCATAAAAAGAAAGGAATTACTCATACATGCTATAATGTAGGTGGACCTTGAAAACACTACACTAAGTGAAAGAAGCCAAAAACAAAAGACCACCCGTTCTGTGATCCTATTTATATGGAATATCCAGAATAGGCAAAGTCATAGAGATAGAAAGTAGGTCCGTAGTTGCCGAGGGCTGGGGGAGAGGAGAGGTGTTGGGGAGGAAGTGGGGAAGAATGCTAATGAGTGAGTACAGGGTTTATTTTTGGAGTGGTGAAATGTTTTAAAATTGATTGTGGTGATGGTTGCACAAATCTGTGCATGTACCGAAAACCTTTGCATTGGGTACTTTCAATGAGTGAATTGTTTGATATGTGAATTGTAATAAGGAAGCTCAATAAAGCTGTTATAAAAACAGACAAGCAAACCAAAACCTTACAGAGGCATCTTCACCGATGCAACATGAGAGCTGGTGAAGACATGTCCTCTCCTCCCATCCTTGAAATGGACAATTCTGGGGTGGGGGAGGGGTGCATTCTGGATGTTTCTAGAAGGTTCTGCCTCCAGAACCCCTCTCCAGTATAGTAATGGTCTCGATAACGTCCTTTTTATTGTTGTTATCTCCTTCACTATCTCACTCTTCCTTCTTTGTTACTCTTGTTTCTTGGAATCACCTCCAAATAAAATACCTGTATCACAGGATGTCATTTCAGGCTGTGTCTTTGGGATCACCCAAATCTGAGTCAGCGTGCAATTCAGACATAAAGATATTAAACACTATATATTTGCATACATGCATATAATATGTATATGCACATATATTTCCCTTCTTTAAGATTGGTTTATGTATTTCACGGGGGGGAGAGAGCATGTGGTGGGGAGGGGCAGAAGGAGAGAGGAAGAGTCCCAAGCAGACTCTGTGTTGAGACTGGCGCCTGATCTCATGACCCAAGCTGAAACCAAGAGTTGAACCCGTAACCAACTGCACCAACTTGTGGAAACAGACCATGACTTAAACTTCATTAGTATTTTTCAAACCCTACAGCAATGGAAAGGACCAGTGCTTAGCAGCCATCAGGTACCAGGTACTTTACATACACAGTCTCATATACCCTCAAAAGAAATCTGTGAGGCTCTTATGATAATTCTGCTTTGCCAAAGAGGACTTGGCTCAGCTCAGAAAGTTTAAATTCACCGGAATTACTGAGGACACATAGCCAGAAAGTTCGCTGAGTTTACCAGAGACACACTGGTAAGAGTAAGGATATTTATCTAGGTATGTTTGAACCTCAGTGGCCTATAGTAGATTAAAACTAATACTGGATGGTAGACTGTAATCCTGTTGATAGTTTGTTTTTTGCTTAGTGGTTTTTATTCCAGGAACCAAATCATATAATTTTAATATAAAATGCTTGATAAATTAATGCATTGCGAAAAAGCAGTAGCGGTACCCTGATAAATGTTTAGCAGTTGGGAGTCTGGAAGAAAAGGCCCATCTTTAGTGGTTTTCAGTTTCTGTATTGTCAGTATCCCCACCATGGTGGGCACCAAGCTGTCAATGTAGAGTTAGGAAAAGATGCACTCTCATATACCAGTTCATTTTGTATTCTTCCTTATAGATACAGTAGAAGGAACCCCAACAACACAGACAATAATAAAATGCAGAAACATAGCTAGGAAGTAATAAGGTTAAGTATTTGTTGCCTTTGCTTTTAATACAATTTATTTAATTATAAATTTATATAATTTAACGTTTAGGAATGGTCATGTTTAGCAGCGGGCTTGCAGAATTGCTGGAAATCCACCAGCTCTCAGGGGCCGGCATGAGCTGTCTTCCTGTGCCGCTGGACTGTGGCTTGGAAGGGAAATTAAAAGAAATTTTACTAATGAATTTATCTTCAGAATTTGTCTTGGAAGGCAGGAGGTGAATCAGTTGCCATTGTTGGATTACTCCCTGAAGCTAAAACACAAAGTAAATAGTGGTTAAGAAGGAATGTTTTTGATGCAGCACTGCCCCGTGGGACTTGCCTATTATTACTTATTCAGTTGAACACTGTCCAATACAGTGGGCCTGAGCCACATGTTGGCTCTTTGAACACTTGAAATGGGACTAATAAATTTAAATGTAAATTTAAGTAGCTGCAGGTGGTTACTGGCTGCCACATTGAATGGCACAGCTTATACTTTGGTAAGTAATTTTTAGTGGGTCTTTGTTATACAATCACATGCCCACTCCTCAGCTTGCATTACCCAACTCTGGATGTCTTAGCCTGGTCTCCTTTTACTGCTTTCTACTCTCAACTTGGGTCCTGTACCTAGCTCCACTGGTCTTTTTTCCATCCCTATCGCATATTCTCAGCAGATTTCACATATCTGGTCTTTGGATGTGATGTTCTTTCTCTAGTCCCTGTGTGTGCCTCTCAAGGGTTACAAGTACATGCCTTTCAGCTCCTCCTCTTTTCAGTTTCCCTGGAGCTTGTATGTGAGTCCCCTTCAGACTGAAGCTGATTTATGTTGTGGGGGGGGTGCCTCGAAGGGTGCCGTGGTACCCGAGTTTGACAACTGTCACATGGGCCCCTAAGCAGAGGGCTCTAGTGACATCAGCTTTCCACGGATCCACCACAGTGCTCTGTATAGCTAATGAGGTACTTCTCCATCAGCACTCTGACCTTGGCAGCCAGAGAGAGTGGGACGTTGCCTGTCATAGACTACCGGCTTCACTCTGTCCAGTTCATGTTCTAGGTCCCCAGGAAGTAAGATACAATTCCAAGGGGCGGGCAGTGAAGGGATTTGGTGTGGGGATTCCAGTGGCTCTTAGTGGTGGGTGCCACTCCAGGGGTGGTCCTAAATCTTTCTCCCCACATCCTTCAGATACTTCTGTCCATTTATGGCCGGTAGGGGTTTGGAGTGGTGTCTAAGCTAGCTTCCAGTTAATGCCTTAATAACCCACATACATTCTGCTAATTAAGAATCCCATTATTACTTTGAAATACTCTCTATAAATATAAAGTTCTGATTGAATTAGAAATCCACTTATTGGAAGATATTGAAATATTACATTTATCAATAAAATAAATCATTAGTACTCTTTAAGTATAATTTCAACTGTTGCACACTTTTCATAGTTGTAAAAAAAGTCTTTAAGTTCTTTAAGTTCTGTCCCATATTTGTGTAATGTTCCTCACTGATGATGACTTTCAAGAATTTGAAGACATCATCCTTAAAAAGTTGGCATTTTGGCCATTGCTGGTACAACTTGGTATAAACAACTTCCATTCTTTCAAGTAAGCTCAAGCTTTTATTTAAAAATCTCAAAAAGACTTATTTGGAATTCATGCAAATTCATATTTAATATATTCCCTAATTATTGTCTTTTTTCCTTATTATAATTATATAAGGTGAAAAAGTAATAATCTTTTCCCACTTAGTATTATATAAACAGTTCCCTCCCTTTGTCTCTTCTAGTTTATCCCTGCATGCCAAGGCAATATTTCTTTCTCTGTGTGATGTGTCTTGAAAAAGTTTGGGCAATCATGCCCAGATTATCTTTTTCTCTTCCACTCTGCCTCTCTAAAGCTGCCTCTGTTTGAGGCTCATGCCTTCCCTCCTTCTGGACATTCAGCAGCCAGCATCTTGGTTTCTGCCTTGCTGTGGTAAGAAGGCCTTGCTCCTTGAATAGCTCTCTCATTGTTCTCTACATTCATATCTTTTCTTCCTAATGACGTTGGACATTCTTTAAGTGCTGTATCTATGGGTATACTTTTGGGTAATTCAGATCCTCCAAAACTCTCCTCTCGACAAGAGTTATAAGATCCAAACTAATTCACCTAAAATTAAGAAGTGGAGGTTAGGGGCATCTGGGTGGCTCAGTTGGTTAAGCATCTGTCTTCGGCGTGGGTCATGATCCCAAGGTCCTGGGATTGAGGCCCTCTTCAGGCTCTCTGCTTGGCGGGAAGCCTGCTTCTCCCTCTCCTCTGCCTGTTGCTCCCCCTGCTTGTGCTCTCTCTCTGTCAAATAAATAAATAAAATCTTTAAAGACAAAAAAAAAAAAAAAAGCAGAGTTTGTTTTCTTTCTATCTTCCTTTCAGGAGGTTAATATAAAATGCTTATCTATCTATCTATCTATCTGGTCACCTACCAACACATTTTGGCTTTTCTTGTCTGCCTTTAGTGCTTGCATGAATTTCCACCTATTCTGCTGGGGGCATTTACTTGCCTTGGGGAAGATTAGGATTATTACAGAGATATGCAAAAAGAAAGTACGAATCAATGTTAAGTGTTTGATATCCAAAACAGGATGTTTCAGTCCAGAGCAAGACTATTGAAAACCAGACTTTGAAATAGAGGAAGTGTTTTCTGAGTTTCTTAAGCTCCTTTTAATGCATCAGACGCTGGGAGGCTTGAATGTTGAGCTTTTCTGTAAGCCAAGGCTGTGATGCATGTGGGAAGTGGGAAACGCTGGTGCCTTTTGGTCCTGCAGATGTTGAATGAATAGGCAGACGTAGAGGAAGCCAGTGCCAAGCACTTGAGTCCTGACTTCCCTCTTTGGATCAGCATCCTGGTTTGTGGGGCTAGTGCTAGATGGGGTGAGGGGATGCTGAAAGCTGAAGATTTATTATACCCTGTTCCCCATTTATTGGTCTCTTGGAAAAGAAGAAGAAATAAGATTGCCTTCATAGCTTTCAAGTGAACATGAATTTTGGGGGGATACTATTCGACCTACTGCAGAGGCAGAGGAAAAAAATAAAACATTGAACATTCACCCCAAAGAGACTGACCTAACTGAAAGATGAGGTTGAGATGCCACAAACTGGCAAGTTTAAATTGCCTTCCTGGACCCTGACTTCTACCCAGAGGGATGGGGCCTCATGAGGAAGATTACGTGGTTATAGAAAACGGACAGGTTCCATTTTCCTTTTTGTATCCGAGTAGTGTTGAGTTAAAATTGCCACGTCACTATATCTGGCCAGCCACTGTTCCAAAGGGAAATGAAAGAAACAGATGCTACCCAATCACCACAATCAAGGTAGATGATCACAAGCGAAAATAGTGCAGTTTGTGGGAGCACAGGATGGGGGGGAAGGAAAGAAAATGATTATACTAGAAACCTAGGTTTAAGAGGAACAATTACAATTCATCAAAAAGTACTGCTTCTTAGCCCCGAGTTTCTTGGCAACCAAGAAAAGAAAGGAAAGATGAAAGATTACAGGACCTTCTTATTTAGTACAAGGAAGCATACCATAATGTCACAAGATTAAAAAAATGTTTTTAAAATACTGGATCTGAGAGGACTCTGTCATAAAGGGCATTTATAGAGGGAACAGACTATCATGAAATGTGATTTAATAGGAATGCTACAGGAAATTCAAGGACATTTTTCTTGTGACATTTCTTATATCTACCCTTAATATAGCTAATTTTAAACTAAGGGTATAATATCAATTTGAAGTTCTGAAGGCTTTTGTGTGAAAAGCTAAAATAATTTGTTCTGAGTATGTCACTCTCTGAGAAAAAAACTTTGAGAATCTAGGCATTGCATTGTTCCATTTGGTAGCCACTAGCCAGGCAAGTTTACCTAAATTTAAATTTGAATTAATTAACATAAAATAAAATTAAAAAATCTAATTCCTCTGTTATACTAGTCATATTTTGAAGACTCAGTGGCAACATGTGGCTAGTGGTTACTGTTTCAAACTGTGCAGAGAAATTTCCATCATTACAGAAAGTTCTATTGGACAGAGCCTAGAGGAATATACGGAGGTATCTTTGGGTAAGAATTATTATTATTATTATTATTATTATTATTATTTTTAAAGATTTTATTTATTTGACAGAGAGAAACACAGCTAGAGAGGGAACACAAGCAGGGGGAGCAAGAGAGGAAGAAGCAGGCTTCCTACTGAGCAGGGAGCCCGATGTGGGACTTGATCCCAGGTCTCCAGGATCATGACCTGAGCTGAAGGCAGTTGCTTAACCAACTGAGCCACCCAGGCGCCCCTGTTTTTTTTTTTTTTTTTAAGATTTTTTATTTATTTGACAGAAACACAGCCAGAGAGGGAACACAAGCAGGGGGAGTGAGAGAGGGAGAAGCAGGCTTCCCTCTGAGCAGGGAGCCCGATGTGGGACTTGATCCCAGGTCTCCGGGATCATGACCTGAGCCCAAGGCAGTCACTTAACCAACTGAGCCACCCAGGCACCCCTATTATTATTATTAAAGATTTTATTTATTTATTTGACAGAGAGAGAGAGAGAGAGATCACAGGTAGGCAGAGAAGCAGGCAGAGAGAGCAGAGGAAACAGGCTCCCCGCCGAGCAGAGAGCCGGATGCGGGACTCGATCCAGGATCCTAAGATCATGACCTGAGCCGAAGGCAGAGGCTTTAACCCACTGAGCCACCCAGGCACCCCTGGGTAAGAATTATTTTGCAAACAATTCTGTATTGAGATCGTTTGTGAGAAGTATGTTATGGTACAAAGTCTTAGATAAACTCGGGAAATATTGTAAAGGATTTTAAAGATAAAGGTAATATTTTAATATTTATTTTAAATGTGATACTAAATGAATATACTAAATAGAAATTAAATAGAATGTTTAAATAAGATATTTCCCTTACCTAATACCATACACAAAAATTAAAGTGGATCATAGACAAAAAAAAAAGATCAAAGATCTAAATGTGAGACCCAAGACTCTAAGATTTTTGGAAGAAAACATGAGGCAAAATCTTCATGACACTGGATTTGACAACTTTTTTTTTGGTGTGACAGCAAAAGCACAGACAACAAAAGGAACAGGCCAGTTGGTCTTTATCAAAATTAAAAGCTTTTGTGCAGCAAAGGACACTATCAACAGAGTAAAAAGTCAGTCCACAGAATGGGAGAAAATATTTGTAAATCATGTATCTGACAAGATATTAATATCCAGAATATATAAAGAACTCCTGATTCAACAACAAAAGAGCCCAATTCAGAATGGGCCAGGGACTTGAATAGATGGTTTTTTTGAGAGAGAGAATGCAAGTTGGTAGGGAAGGAGGGGCAAGAGGGGCAGAGAGAATCCTCAGCTGGCTCCATGCCCAGTGTGGAACCCATCGTGACCCTGAGATCATGACCTGAGCTGAAATCAAGAGTCAGATGCTTGGGACACCTGGGTGGCTCAGTGGGTTAAGCCTCTGCCTTCGGCTCAGGTCATGATCTCAGGGTCCTGGGGTTGAGACCCACATCAGGCTTCTTGCTCAACTGGGAGCCTGCTTCTCCCTCTGCCTCCTCTGCCTGCCGCTCCTCCTGCTTGTGCTCTCTTTCTCTCTCTGACAAATAAGTAAAATCTTAAAAAGAAAAAAAGTCAGATGCTTAGTGGACTGAGCCACCCAGGTGCCCCTCTGTGGGTTTAAACCCACATAGAGATTCATGTTCCTACCACTACATCGATGTGTGGAGCAGCTCCATCCCCCTTGAAAGTCCCAGGCACTATACTTTTATAGTCCCACCCTTCCCCTCTCCCAGCTCCTGCAACAACTATTGATTTGTCCTCCATCACTACAGTTTTGCCTTTTCCAGAATGTTAAGGAAATAGAATCACGTAGTATATCACCTTTTTTTTTTTTAAAGATTTTATTTATGTATTTGACGGAGAGAGAGATCACAAGTAGGCAGAGAGAGGAGGAAGCAGGCTCCCTGCTGAGCAGAGAGCACGATAGCCCCATGCGGGCCTCGATCCCAGGATGACGAGATCATGACCTGAGCCGAAGGCAGAGGCTATAACCCACTGAGCCACCCAGGTGCCCAGTATAACACCTTTTTGAGACTGACTTCTTACACCTAGCATAAAGCCTTTGAGAGTTGTCCAAGCTGTTGCATATATCAGTAGTCTGTTCCTTTTTGTTGCTGAATAGCATTCTGTTGTATGGATATACCACAATTTAAAAAATCTGTCTACCAGGTTAAAAGCATTTATTTCTAGTTTTTGGCAAATATGGATAGAATTACTATAAATATCCATGTACAGGTTTTTTGTGTGACCGTACATTTTCCTTTTCCTAAGATAAATACCCAGGGGTGGGATTACTGGGTTGTATGTTGAGTGCATGTTTAAAATAGACAACCACCAAACCATTCCCCACAGGGGCTGTGCTATTTTGCATTCCCACCGAAGGAGTGTCATTTGCTTCACATCCTTGTCAGCACTTGGTGTGTTACAAATATTTTCAAGCACCTGGGCTGGTGCAAGGTGCTAGAGGTCGAAAGGTAGGCAAGACATAATTCCTGCTCTTGAGGTATTTGTGATCAGGTTTATTAAAAGCCTACAGTAATCACTGCATCAGATCGCATGGCCCCCTACACGATGCTGGGTTGTTATGTTCAAGCAAATGTAGTTTATATGTGGAGATACAGAAGGAAGAGAGTAAAATACTTCCCAGGGAAACAGGAACATTTTGTTATCATAGTAATATACTCTGCTCTGAATGGCTTGGCTTCTTGATTAATACTGCCACATGTTGTCTTTTTTTAATTCTTGTCTTGATTGTGGTGACACACCAACCATGACTTTATGGTGGGCACAAACTGTATACTCACTCTCAATTTCAGAAATATTTTTGTTTTGGGGCACCTGGATGGCTTGGTCCATTAACCATCTGACTCTTGATCTCAGCTCAGGTCTTGATCTCAGGGTCGTGAGTTAAAGCTCTGAGTTACTTTAATTCCCCCCGAAAAGCTGCTTCTTTTTTTCTGGTCAAAATGTCTCTGTTATGAGAAGACTGACCCTCAGTTTAGAGTTTATTTCCAGATTAGTAGACATGAGAAAATATGGGAATAAATCACTCCTTCCTTACGAGGGCAAACTGCTTGTAGTCAATAGTTAATTTGATAAATATCACTAAGCTCGTCTTATCTATTCAGTAGGATATTCAGAAAAGAATAAAGAACAGACAGTAATTCAGTATGTACCTTGTTGAAATTGCTAAATTCTCTGATGTTTCTCAGAGGCATGGGCCAAAGTTGCTGTGTCCACTAGTGTTGAAACTTTCTGCTTTCTTGGGTTTAGTATCTCTTTCTTCCCAAGTGTTCTCTTTAAGGATGTGGAACTTTATAAATGCTGGCTGGCTTTTTTTCTTAGATGGAGTGGATTTCCTTCTTGGATGGGGTCAGGAGAGGTGCCTCCTTTTACCTCCAGGGTAAACTCAGGCACCTCTCTCTCACTTCCACTCACTATAAACGGGTGCAAAACGGGGGCCATAAATGGCTGATCGTTAATTGATGGTCACCAGCCACACACCAGGTTCTTTATTTTATCTCTTCCGATTTCTGGAGGCTTCTTGTGCAACACATGGTTTATACCGGGAGTTTTCCTTCCAAAAATAGTAATTTTTTTGTAGTATTAATGAGGCTGTTCAGATTTAGGTATTGGAAACAGGGTTTTCTGATCCTCAGAATCTCTTCTCAAGCGAAAACTAAACTCGAGACAGCCTGGAGAAAACACTCGTTCCTTCTTTCAGACTGATTGCAAGGCCAAGGCAAAGGCCTTTGGAGAATGGTACACAGTCAGGGGTAGGGCTGAGCAGTGTCCCACGCGCTCTTCCCCCATTGGGAATGAGGTGGCCTTCACCGTCCTTAGGAAATCCTGTGATTAGGCCAGTGGTGTGAAAGAACCAGCATCAGTGTAACCTCATCTGTGAACCGATCGGAAATGCAAATTCTCTGGCCCCTTCCCAACCGGCTGAATGGGAACATCTGGGAGTAGGGCCCAGGGAAAGTTTAGCAAGCTCTCCAGGTGATTCTTATGCATATTAATGTTTGACAATGACTAGTTTAGAGGTTTCCGGTTTCTACAGAGAAAATTGGCCTCTTATAAAAGTGTAACTTGGGTGTTGGCAACATCCCCATGGGAAAACAGTGCTTAAGAAGATAGGCCCTAAAGGCAACAGTCTTAAATTTTAATCTTACATGTACCGCTGCTTAACAGCTGTGTGAATGTAGGCACGGTATTTATTCTCTTTAAGCCTCAATTTTTTGTTTGAGTCTCTGAAATAGGGTGAGTGAATATACACTTTCAGACCACAAACTCAGGCCCACCAAAAATAATTTTCTTTTTTTTGAAAACTGATCTTTATGGCTCCTTTGAGACTGCATTCTACCAGATGTAAAAGAATCTCATTATTTTCGTTAATACACACTAATAACTAGTCAAGAAAGGAAATTCAATCATAGTACATTATTTGGCCACACAATGAAACAGGATTCCTAACATCAAAGTGGTGTAAATGAAAAAAACGCTGATTTAACTGAAACCTGTGGTATAAATTAGTTTGGGAGGTTGGGGGATGGGAAAGTGGAGAAGCTAACTGTTCATCTCCCCTAACAGGAAGACAACAGAAAAATACCTAATACTGGGAAGGCATTATATAGCAGTACATAGTTTGGTAACAAGAAAATGAGCGTAAGAATAAGCTTAAGGAGGGGCGCCTGGGTGGCTCAGTTGGTTAAGCGACTGCCTTAGGCTCAGGTCATGATCCCGGAGACCGGGGATCGAGCCCCACATCTGGCTTCCTGCTCGGCGGGAAGCCTGCTTCTCCCTCTCTCACTCCCCCTGCTTGTGTTCCCTCTCTGGCTGTGTTTCTCTCTGTCAAATAAATAAAATCTTTAAAAAAAAAAAAAGAATAAGCTTAAGGAGTTACAAGTTGTCAAGTTGTGACTCATGATTTGGGTGAGGGAAGGGCGGGAGGGAGGGAGTGCCGTGGAGGAATGCGCATTTCTGTTAGGATTCTTTTCGATCCAATTGAAAAAGAAATTACAGCTGTTCTCTCCAGTTATTTTCTTTGAGATCCAAAAGTATACTTGGAAACGAGAATAAGCTTTTTCTTTTGTGTTTCTTTTGAGCACCTTTCTGCTGGGGGTGGGGTGGGGTGGTGAGCGTACAATGTGCTCCTTGCCGCTAGAGGGGGAGGAAGGAGCCCAGGTAGCGGTTAGAACCTGTTGTAGCACAGAGCGCTAGAGCGGTGGCCCCTGCCTCACACAGTGGCTGTGAAAATTGGAGAGGATGCGTGTAAAGTGCTTGGCGCGGTTCCTGGCGTGTTATAAAGATCCTGTATCTGTCGTTAATGTAATGATAAATCACGCAGAGAGCCTATCTACGAAGAGGCTAGATTCTGCTTGATCCTGCAGGTTGAGAGTGGTTATTTCTTTTTTTTGTCAGAGGTCTGGACATCTTATATGGATTTTAATCCATCCAAGCTGTGATTTTAACCCCTGCTCTTAGATACTGTAATAGATTCTAACTAGAGACTCACCAAGGTAGCAATCGACTTTCTTTTCTTCCTCCCTTCCTTCCTCCCTCCCTCCTTTCTGTCTGTCTCTCTCTCTTTCTTTTAAAGATTCTATTTATTTATTTGACAGAGAAAGAGAGAGCACAAGCAAGGGGAGCAGCAGAGGGAGAAGCAGGATCCCCCGCTCAGCCAGAGAGCCTGAGGTGGGACCCCAGGACCATGATCTGAGTTGAAGTCAGATGCTTAACCAACTGAGCCATCCAGGGGCCCGGCAATCAGCTTTCTTACTAGGTCCCCGGATCATTCATCCTTCAGGTGTGTGTGGCCAAGAAAGCAAGACTCAAAGGATTCTGAGATCCTCAGAAGATTAGAAATGCTATCCTGTATGAACTCTGCCACAGAAAGGGTCCTGTTGGATTTCCCAAAGCGGCGATGTGCTTAGGGTTCACTGTTGCTTTTTCCTTTCTATTCTTCCTTCTCTTAGCCCTTGCTAACGTTGCATAGGCCACTGTACTTGGCTTACAACTCTCTTAGATAGAACTATATGGACAAACTAGCTCTCTCTTTAGTCCTGGCTTGAAAGACAACAATCAATTCTTTTAGCCATTTGATATGTTGAAATGTTCTAAATACTTTGGGAATACAAACTACCTATAAAATCATTAGTAAGATGCCTCCTTCCCTCTCTTTGCCCAGGGAAGCTCTATACTCCTCAACCAGTACAAAAGAGCATCTCTTAAATGAAATATGGGTCAACTCAAAAACCAGAGTGTCCCGAGACAGATGTGAGATCCCAGGTCCTGGTCTGATTTTTACAAAACATCCCAGGCCCAGCCTCTCTTAATCCTTCTTTAGTGCCAGGGAGGGGTTGTCATCACTTTGCTGGCCGTATGGGACCCAAATGCCTCCATGGCCTGATTTCCCTAGAGGCCCAGAAACGACATTACCCAGGGTCTTACTCTCAGGTGTGGAGAAAAATCTCACATGCCCTGCTCTCTTTCCAGCCTCTAGCAAATGACTTCCCTTGACTGCGACAATTAAGCCTCAACCGCAGAACATTCCGGAGAACATATACACCAAGAACATTTTTTCTAGCACAAAGGCAGAAACATTAGGCCGGATTGTGTTAGTGCTGTTTTGACTGCTTTGCAAAACACCTGTCATTCATGGGGCTTGATGTAGGAGAGATGTTTCCAGATGCCACAGGAAGGAAAGCGGCCTCGGACTGTGGCGAGAACCCAACCTAGGAGCTGCTGGTGGCTTCGTGGCTGGGCTCCCTCCAATCAGGCCTTGTGCTCCTCTTTTTTTTTTTTTCTTTCCTTTTTTTTTTTTTTTTTTGCTGGCGTCAGGGTTTTCTGGCTTTTGACTCTGTGAAGGAGGAGCTCATTCCATGTTTGAGAGCTACTAACATAAAACTGGGACATAAGCTTGAACGTATGCCCAGGAATAAACACGTGGAAGGGTGGAGAAACATGTTTCAAACTGGGAAGAAATCCTCTTTTCACAAATCTGTGCAGTTGATAAAAATAAAGCAACAGAAGAAGCAGAAAATATGAGAGTGAAAACCCAGAAAATGGGGCCCAATAGAAAATGCTCCACATGCCAAAAGTTTTAGACATTTTGGTGTTCTGATACTGTTTCTCTTGCCCTGTTCTGTTTCCGAAAAGGAGTGCCCTCCCGTTTTGGGGGGGGGGACATCATAGAAGACACTAGGTCCAGGAAATGTAACCTTGTTATATATATTTCCTTCTAACTTTAGATTTCTCTTACTTATCATAAACTAGACAAAACTAAGAGACAATATTTTAAATTCTGAGCTTGTAACTCCATTGGTTACAAATTTTAAAAACACACCAAAAATCCAATAATGACATGTAATGATATTAAAGGCTGCTTTTATGTTTAATATATTAAACAGAATGCCTCTTTTTAGCAAAACAAGTGATTAATATTCATCAGACTGAATTTATAGGCAATGAATATGTATATTCTAAACTAATAAACAGATTTCCAATGTATCAAATGTACTGAAAGACTATAATCACGAACCCAAAAGAACCCTATGAATAGAAACTGACTTAATATTTGGTTTCAAAAATTTGTGGCTTAGTTCGTTTGAATTTAGAAGCCTTTCTTTCTTTCTTCCTCTTTTTTTTTTTTTTAAGATTTTATTTATTTATTTGGCAGAAACACAGCTAGAGAGGGAACACAAGCAAGGGGAGTGGGAGAGGGAGAAGCAGGCTTCCCGCCAAGCAGGGCGCTCCAGGACTCCAGGACTCTGGGATCATGACCTTAATGACTGAACCACCCAGGTGCCCCTCTTTATTCTTTTTTTTCTTTTTAAAGATTTTATTTATTTATTTGAGATAGAGAGTGTGAGAGAGCAAGCATGAGCTTGGTGTGGAAGCAGAGGGAGAGGAAGAAGCAGAGTCCCCACCGAGCGGGGAGCGCAATGCGGGGCTCAATCCCAGGACCCTGGGATCATGACCTGAGGCAAAGACAGAGGCTCAAGAGACTGAGCCATTCAGGAACCCCAAATTTACAAGTATTTCTTTTTTTTTTTTTT
>PITA01017678.1:0-10695 GCA_004023965.1 Spilogale gracilis | reverse complement strand
CAAGTATTTCTGATAGAAAGCATGATAGCAGACATGGACGGGTGGTTAGGCCAGTCTAAAATTCCATTTAGCTCATATTTTATGGTACTGACAGGAACACCGGTATTAATGACCACTTACGACGCTTTAGAATGAACAAATTTATCCTGAGTTTTGACTAGGTTGGCTAAGGTCACTGTTTCTCTAATTCTGGCAGATAGGGGTAGAGTGTGGGGTACACAAAGAGCAAATCCCCAACCCGCTCTGAGCTTGTGGGGGAGTAGCACTCCAGAGATTCTAGGTTTGGAGCTCTTACAAATAGGTCCTTCTGAAGAACCTGTACAGGGCTGGAAAACACTGGGGCTTGCATGGGAGGTGGTTGGATTGGGGCTGCAGGCAGTGGGGGTGGGCTCAGGGGGTCTGTTTCCCTTTGTATCTGCAGCAACTACACAGATTCCTGAGGAAATAATTTGATCTCTTCAATGGACTATTTCTGGGAATTTTTATTTCTAATGAAGAATAAAATATTCAGCATCTGAACATTAGGCCAAAGCTAATTATAATGTGCTTGTTAAAAGAAAAAAATATAAAATGCTCCTTGCCATTTCACTAGGGCAAATTAGAACAAAATAGGGACTATTATTCGGGAATTTGGGGCACTAGAGATAACCTACCCAGGCAACTCAGGACAGGAGGTTTGGTGCATCATAATTATTAAAGCTCTGTGACTTTACCCATGAAACAAAAAGATATATTTACCTGAAAGCCTATTTCTGGTGCCACTTTAACATATCACAGAAACAAGAGTTTCGGGCCTGTAGTTCTGATAAAATGGCACTACATCTACGAAGGCTTTGAAATGGAATTTAGAGTCAAACGTGCCGAGCTCTGGGTTCGCCGTGTTGTCTGGGTAAGCAGAGCCCTCTCCTTGCTGGGAACTTGAACCTGCCCAGCCAACACGAGACACCTCACGCCCTCACTCATCAGCTACCTGCCACCGAGCTACACGGTTTCCTGGGTCGAGTAGCTTCAAGGCCCCATTTCCCCTCATCTTCTCTGCCTTCCAACCTTCTTTCTTTGGGCCTGCGTTTAGAGGAAGCACTCCATAGTCACTTTCATGAAGTTACAGAGCTGGACTTGGTCTTTAAGCTCTTAGGAAAAAGTACGACTATGTAAGATGTTCGCCTGGTCTAAATGGCAAGTGCCAATCCATAGGCTTATCCTCTGCCCTGAGAGGACTTTAGAAAAAAATGTGCAAATGCTTATTTATTTGGCTTTCTCCCAACTGCTGTCCAAGTTGACATAATGCAAGGTTGGCTCACAGGGTATTATACCTGAAAGCTGAGACTCCGGTTTTATTTTGTGTCTCAGGAAAATTCAGACTGAAACAAAGAAGGATGTTCATTAAGTGGACACATGGATCCCGAGCTCTGAGCGTTCAGGACCTCTGCTTGTTCCTGCCTGGGAAACGGGGCTGAAGATGAGTAAGTCTCTGTGCTCTGGGTTTGCAGACGACTGGAGAGCCTAAGACAAAAAACAGAAACTTAAATAAAAGTGGGATATAATTAGAGTCATCAGGGAGCTCTGAGGACATGAAGAAAATGCTGCATGAGCTCCAAGGAAGATGAGACATTAGTTGGATGCAGGTAGCCAAGACGTTTTCGTGGAAGATGTATTTGAAACAGGCTTTGACAGAATTTCTATAATTTTTCTCCCAAGGAGGGCATCCGAAAAGAGGGAAAAGAAGGGCCTACAAAATGGGCAAGTTCAGGGATATAAAGGGTGAATTGTTTAGGCTCAGGCTGCAGCCTGCCCAGAGTTTCAATGCAGCTCTCTTGCATTCTACTGTGTGACCTTGAGCAAAGTCATTAACCTCTCTGGGCATCAGTCCTCTATCTACAAAGTGGAGGGATAACAGTAGCACCTCATTGGGATAGTTGTGACAATTAAATCATTTAAAATGTGTGAACTCTTGGATCTGTTCCCGATTTATAGTAAGTGCTCTAAAAGTGTTAGCTATTGTTTTTGCTGTTAGTGGAGTGTAGTAGGAGGTATAGTACTTATGAGAGCAGAGAGAGTGTTGGGTTCATTTTGTGGTCCAAAATATATCACATTTCAGTTTTGTTTAATTTGATAAGCAATGGGGGAGTCATCAGAGTTTATATTTTTAATTTTAAAATTTTTAAGTAATTAAAGTTGGTAAGTAACAGCCCCAGATCAACAGAACATCAGGAAGGAACAACCCTGTAAAATACAGTCGTTAAACATTTGGTATATTCTTTTTTGGTTATATTTCCAGCCATAACCCCAAAGTGCTAAACATGTTAACTTTTCCCTTCAGTGACTGAGACTATGAATTAATTTGATACAAAACACCTGTAGAAAGAATTACTGAATGTTAATCTTGTACAGGTGGAGAGGAAATCGATTCAGAGAGGAACAACTTCTGTTTTCTCATATAAATAAAAACTATGGGGCCTATGAATGTCAAAGCTGGTGGCCTTGAACCCTTCTCTACCATAAGGGGCTACAAGCCAGTGCAATATATCATTAAAAAAACAAGTCATTTCTTTTCCATTTTGTAATATGTTCTGGGAGATTTGACTGATGACCTATATTTCAGGAAGCATGAATGATTTCCACATCTCAGATGAGATAGGTATGTCATAAATCAATACATGATGTAGTAAAACACTTTTTTCTGCCTTGACACAGCCTTGATCCCTAATTATAGGTGAGAACAAGGTAAATATTTTTTTCAACAGCGAGTGATCTGTAAGAATTTTATTGACCCAAAATGTTTTTATTTTGAGAGTGGCAACTCTCAGTTCAAAGATGCTGGTTAATCTATTGCCTCGAATTGCTTAGGCTCCTTCATGTTCAGTTTTTGGAGAGTAGTTTTTGAGTTCTAAGAACGTTCGTGCTTTCGGTTCTTCTGACCCCCGGATGTATATCTGTGACCTCTCCCTGGCCCTTCTTTGATCCTCGTAGGTCTCGTCTTTTTTCTCTGTTCTGGAGACCTCAGGTGCCGGCTGTACCTCCCGGCTAAACCTGTTTTGGCCTGTTCCAGAGGAAGCCAGCTGCTCTGTATTACTGATTGCTCCTTCAGAGAAATCAATGACTTTCAAGGTTTCTGAAACTAAGGGAGAGTATTATGAGCGACAGGTCACTGAGGGGCTCCCGTGGATGCTGCTGTCTTCTCTGGAACCACGAAAGCTACCTGGTCTCCATTAAGGAGGCTAGGTAGGTCTGTGATCCCTGTCTGCTGAGGCTATCTCAGACCTGGACAAAAAGGTGGGCTGGATGAGAGAAGGGGATTATGAGCATGTCAGGACTTAATTATGTAGGAGAAGAACAATATCTTTCCCTTTTCCCCCTCTGGATTCTCAGCTGGGACTCTGTAATAAAAGACAGATGAGTGAGAGAAAAACACACAAATTTACTTAATGTCACTTTTACATGACATGGGAGCCTTTTTAAGGAAATGAAGGCCCAAAGGATAGTTAACCCTATGTGTTTTTACCCTACGTTTGATAGAGAGTGGAGAGTTGTGGAAAAACATGATAGAATAGAGGAGATGAGGCAAGTGTAGCAAAGTGGAGACACTTGGCAAGGCCTGTATACTCGGATTCTTCTGGGCGTCCCTCCATCTTGGAGAGAAGATGCTCCCTTCCTCTGGTGTGGAGGGGGCACTTTCCATGAGGGTCTTACGACTTGCTTCAGGGGAAGGTCAGAGAGTCCTTCCTGCATCTGCCATTTCTCAAGTTCCTTCAGCTTAAAATATTCAATACACAAGGGTGCCGTATTTTGGGGGTGGTGTGTCCTGAAGCCCATTAATGAGAATGGTTTGGTTTCTCCAAACCCAAACCACTGTGGCATTGGAGAGTCAAATCCGTGCACCCTCATCAAGAGATCTTTCCTCGTATCTCCACATTAAAATGAATATTTTTGCAGATTGTTTAGCTCTTTTTGCAAATATGTGCTTATGCCGGATGGATGTTGAGATGGAAGAGTCCTTCTTAAAGTATAAACAGTAAAAGTCAGAGGGCTAAACACACTCTTAAAATTCTGAGCATGTGTCAGGAGTCTGGAGCAAGTTGAGACATGCAGGGGCGCTAGGAAGAAATGGTGCTGTCCTTGCTGGCAGGAGCCCTGAAGCCCAGCAACTCAGAGGGGCAGTTTCTGCGAGGGGGCCACAGAAACATAGGGATGGAAGAGTGTTTTACTGACACCCTGAAGGGGTGACTTTTTAATTTTTAAATAATTATAGGTTAAAATGAGGTTGCAAAAATAGTACGTAGAGTTTTGCATGCTCTTTGTCCAGTTTACTCCAACGGTGACATCTTGTATCATAGTAATACAATATCTAGGAAACAGATGAGGTAGGTGACACTTCTTCCATTTTTTAAATTGTGGCAAAGTGCACATAAAATTTACCATCTTGACCATGTTGAAGGGTCCAGTTTAGTGGCATTGAGTACATTTCAGGTTGCTGTACAACCATGTAACTCCAGAACGCTTGCATCTTGCACAACTCCAACTTTGTGCCCGTTAAACTTTAACTCCCTGTGTCCCCTCCACTAGACTCTGGCTATCCTCTCCCATCCTTCTACTTTCTGTGTCTGAAGTTGACTACTCTGGCTACCTCCTATGACTCGAATCATGCAGTACATATTGGTCTTTTTGGGACTAGCTCATTGCACTTCGCATAATATCCTTAAATTTCATTCCTGTTGCAGCAGGTGCCAGAATGTCCTCCTTTCTAAGGCTGAATATTATCCCATTGTGTGCATGTGCCTCAGTTTGTTTATCCATTCATGCATCAAACTTGGGTGGCTTCTTTCTTTAACTATTGTGAGTAATGCTGCTATGAAATGAGATATACAAATATCTCATATAAAATCTCAGCTTCTATACCAATTTTTTTGCTCTCATTGGCTGACCAAACTCTTCAAACACTTTTTTTAGGGGGTGGGGGTGTTGTGCTCCAGAGTTCCCATGCTCTCTGGGGTTCCTCCTACTACACCGATCGGACCATTTGTTCTTGATAGCTCTTCTTCTTACAGTTGATCCTTATTCTTCAGACCCTTCTCTTCTCAGTCTGCACATTCTTTCTGGAAGGTCTTTTCTAGTCCCAATGCTATAGTGACTCCTAAGTTCCAGTGAATCTCAAATTTTTCTCCAATCCAGACTCTTTCCTTGAACTCCAGATTTAAATATCTCACTGCCAGCTCAACATCTCTTGTATCAAATAAGCATCTCAAACTTAATTTGTCTGAAATAGAATTATTGAGTTTCTCACCTAAACCTGCTGGTCCCTTGGTTCACACATTTGCTCAGGCCTAAAATCTTAGGAGTTGTTCATTCCTGTTTTTCCTTCATCTCCCACATTCCCCATATTCAGATGTTCAGTGAGTACTGTTGGCTCCATCTTCAAAATACACCTTAAATATGGCTATTTTCCCCTTCCTCTACCCCACCATTCCAGTCTGAGCCATAGTTATCTCCCTTTCATTTAAAGACATCAGTGATTGTTAAAACTGTGAGTCAAGATTGAGTCACCTTCCTGATTAAAACCCTTTAAAGGCATCCTAGAACACAATGTCAAATCCAAGTGCGGTCGTGCAGGCTAGGGACCCACATGGTCTAGTCGCTACTTTGCTCTCTGAACCCCACTTCCTACCATTCTTCTCCTTGTCTGACCTTTCTGGTCACACTGACTGACTTTCTGTTCCTTGAACTTGGCAAATTCGTTTTGCCTCAAGGCTTTTACTTTCTTTTCAGAGAAGGCTTTCTCCAGACCCTGGCTACCTTGCTCATTTGCATCATGGAACTCACCGCATCTATGTTCTGTCCTCACTCGAATATCCCTCCCCCCACTATGCACTCTATCCCCATATCCTCTTTCATTTTTTTTACAAGTTTTTATTTAAATTCCAGTTAGCACTACATGTTATGTGAGTTTCAGGTGTACAATATAGCGATTTAGCACTTCCATACATCACCCGGTGCTCATCATGACAAGTGCGCTCCATAATCCCCATCACCTGTTTCTCCTATCCCCCACCTCCCCTCTTATCCTCTTTTATTGTTCTTTACAGCAAACACCGCTGTAATAAATAATGTTTTATTATTCACTTCTTCACTAAAATGTGCATTCTATAAAGGCAGCTCTTCTGTCTTGCTCATTTCTGCATCCACCCATATGTGGCAACTGCAGAGTGAATTCTCAGTAAAAATGAATGACTAAATGAACCTATGTCTTTATGCTTTTAGCAGTGCATTATTGTGAATCAACCGACTTCCCTTTGTTCAATGGATCCTGCTTCATTTGGACAGAAAACATTTAAAAAAGCCAAATTTTAATACTTTCACTTTGTGTGATTAAGAAGAACTCAGCTTGCACAGAGGTTGTCTTAGTTTCTTAACACTAGTACCTGTTGGTTTCCAGTTTGCAGACAATCTTAAGTTCAAAATTCAAATGGCGTTGAAGTGGCTTCTTTCAGTACAAGAGGGAATAGAAGGAGATCTAAGAAAGTGCGATTGTTGACACATTCAGCCTTGAAACCACCATTCTCTTCACCGTAATTTAAGTTTTAATAAACCATGTCAAAAGCTCAGAAGCACAACATGGAAAGGAAACCAGTGTTCCCCCTCCCCCTTTTTTCCCCTTTTTCTTTTTTTAAAGTGAGTCGTTACTAGATCCCAGGTAATGTGCTTTCATAGGCACGCTTGGTTCATTTTTATGACTGTGTTCTAGAAAGGGTGTTATTCCTCCTTGTTGAGATAAGGAAATCAGGAATTCGAGAATGATGTGCTTGCCGTAGGTCACAGTAGAGGCAGACAAGATTTGGGAGTGGCCTGATTCACTCCCAAACCTGAGTTCTTTCTATCTCCTCACCCTGCCTCCCATGGGGAAAAACTAGGGTGAGAATCTCATAGGTACATCTGAATTATTTTTATGGGCTATCAAAATTCCAATTTAAAAATGAAATTGAATGTTTGCATCTAAAAGTGCCACAGCAGGGATCTCTAACCCAAGAGATGGAATTAGCTGATGAGCCATGAACTGGAGAAAGAAGAGTGGATTCATTTGGAAAAGCACTGTCTGATGACTGCATTTGCAGAGAGGTCGTCCCAGGCAGAACACTGCTGTGTAACGTGGGTTCGATGGAAAAGGGAAGTTTCCTGCCCCGCACAATTTCTGATCATGTCAGGCCACCGCGCGAGGTTCACGATGTGCCAGTTAGGTTGACCCCCTGCCAGACTCTGCACTGGCTCGTGTTATCCCCATTTTCCACATGAAGGTACATGACATGCTCAAGGTTACCAGCTGGTATGTTATGGAGGTGTGACTAAAAGCCAGGTCCATCTGCTCCTGTCTACACCTTACCCATTTGGATAGATCCCCTCTGACTGACTCGAGAGACAAAGAATAGAAATGAAACCACTGGGAGTAAAACCATGTAAAACAACACCGCTTACTCTCTAGCGGTAATCCGAGAGCCAAGAGGGTTCCAGGAAACGGTGAAATCAGGTGTGGTTAACGCCACAGGAAACAGTTGTCAAGCGTAGAATCTTTTTCTTAAAAGTTCTGTAATTTGGAGAAAGTACTCATTCATTTCAGTCCTTTTTTTTTTTTTTTTTTTTACATTATCCCCAATTGGTGGAACTTTATTATGACTTTATTATGATATGGCATGGTCTAAATCAAGCTAGATTAGGCTGTGGTGTGGTTAGGACCAGTCCCAAATCTTAGTGGTCTAAAGCAGTAAGGGTTTTCTTCTCCTTGAGTTTAAGGGGGGCTTGGGTTGTCTCCCCGGGTTGGTGGGGGGCTCTGCTTCATGTTGTCACTGTCCTCATTCTGGAAGCAGATGGTGGCAGAGGGCCTCACAGCTCACTTCCATGGGCCATCACAAGACACTGCGTTCTGCCTGACACAAGGGCTGTGGAAAGTACAGACAGCTAGAAGTTTTCCATGAGCGAAGCCAATCTCCACCACAGGCCTGAAGTTAGGGAAAACGTTTCATTTTTAAAAAAAAGTTTTATTTATTTATCTGAGAAAGAGAAAGACTGAGTGCGGCGAGGGGGCAGAGGAAGAAGTGGACTTCCCATTGAGCAGGGAGCCCGATGTGGGGCTCCATCCCAGGACCCCAGGATCATGACCTGAGCCGAA
The DNA here is from genome assembly GCA_004023965.1 of Spilogale gracilis. Taxonomy (NCBI): domain Eukaryota; kingdom Metazoa; phylum Chordata; class Mammalia; order Carnivora; family Mephitidae; genus Spilogale; species Spilogale gracilis. The sequence continues at coordinate 2,540 of PITA01017678.1, read as the reverse complement.
GGCAGACGCTTAACTGACCGAACCCCAGGGGAAAGTTTCCTATGATGTGACATTACTGTGTATCTGGCATATACAAATATGTAATATGAGTATGTCTCAGAAATTATACTTATGGAAAATAGGATCAGATTCAGGTTAAATGCATGATGACTGTATTTTCTTTTTAAAAATTACTTTATTTTGCATTGATCACTTAGAAGTGGTTTTTAAAAATCATTTTGCTTTTCCTTGGATCCCAGTTTTAAAAAGTATACCAGCTCTATACCTTTGTGTAGAGGGTAATCCACTTGGAAGGCAGGTTTGAGAATCAGCAAGATGGTGTCTGATTGTCTTTGGCCAATTCAAAGGAACATTCATTAAAACTTGGGATTATTAGTGTTAACTTCAAGGAAGCAGAATAACACAGAATACCCTTTCCAGGTGAGAATGCTCTCATTCTCTGCTTTCCTTACTCCTGTTCTCAAAATCTGAACATTCCAAATCACCTTTAAAAAATGTAAATATTTACTTTAAGAATCAGTGCTTATCCTAAGATTGTACACCTTAACATGCACATTTTTTTTTAAAAGATTTTATTTATTTGCAGAAACACAGCTAGAGAGGGAACACAAGCAGGGGGAATGAGAGAGGGAGGAACAGGCTTCCCGCCGAGCAGGGAGCTTGATGCGGGGCCCGATCCTGAGACCCTGGAATCATGACCTGAGCCGAAGGCAGACGCTTAACGACTGAGCCACCCAGGCGCCCCAACATGTACATTTTTACCATTGCTCTCTCTCAAGGGATCCTGGCAAACCAAGTGCTTCTGAGTGACCTTAGTGAAATTTGAGTCTTGAGTACCATGCGATGTTTCTTGACAAGATAAAATGTGCTTTGGAAAACCTTATAGCTTTTCTCTGACCTGGGGGAGATGGTTTATAGCCAGAGAAGGTGGAAAGTCAAACACTTCCGAGAAAGAGGTTTCCTGAGGCCTGGAGACCTTCCGATGATCACGAGGAGAATCAACATTTCCATATAAAATTTCCATAAAAAATTAATGTTCATCACCTTTAAATTAGAAATGTGCCCTATGGCATTTTTAAAAAGGAAAGAATATATAAGAAAGCAATGATCTAATGCTGACACTCCTGAAAGTTTGGGAGTTCTTTTCAATAGATAGGCACTAGCCCTGGAATAAGGAATTTGCTGAATGGTGGTAAGAAGGAGGGCCTGAAAATATCTCTAGGGGAGGGAGGATACACTGAGACGAAGAAACCATCCCACAGGCAGGTTTTTAAGCTCACAGATCAGAATATTTCCAATTGGAAAAAAAAATTACACTTAAATCTAGCCACCCAGAGAACAGTAAATAATTATTAGTGATTTGAGATTTAGCTGTTTTATAGGGCAAAGTATTAAAAATTAAATTGGGTGAAATCTTATCCTGTGAGATTCTGGGCTGGGGGAGGTGGAAGGGAATGCTTATTTTTTGTTTTTATTATTTTTTTAAAGATTATATTTATTTGACAGAGAGAGACAGCTAGAGAGGGAACATAAACAGGGGGAGGGAGAGAGGGAGAAGCAGGCTGCCTGCCAAGCAAGGAACCCATGTGGGGCTTGATCCCAGGACTCCAGGATCATGACCTGAGCTGAAGGCAGACGCTTACTATGTGAGCCACCTAGGCGCCCCGAGGAATGCTTATTTTAAGAAAACAGTAGTAGTGATTTGATCAGGTTAGAAATTTTAGGTTTAGCAGCAATAAGGTATTAGTAACTATATATATAAATAAATACATATATATATTTAAAAGTGGCAGCAATTAACTGGTAGATTTCGTAGGAGAAAAATGAGACTTGGAGAGTCAAAATAAAGCAAACAAAACAAAGCGAAATCTGCAGTAGGAATGAATTATTCTCTAAAATTTCAAAACAGTGGAAGTGAAACCTAGGCCAAATCATTAAACATTGCAAAAGCCCCTCTCAATGTCAGACATTCCTCAACTGGAAAAGGCAAACTTCAAAGTAAGATACCAGTCCAAAAAAAAAAAGATAAAAAGATAAAAAGATACTGGCATAAAACCTGTGAAGGTGAGCGGGGCAGAGCTCCCTATATTCCACCCCTCCCACGTTCCCCCTGTAGTTCTCTGGGCTGCTTGAGGGGAGGCTGACTACCCTCTTTCCCTGTCACCAGCCCCTCATCAGCAACCCCTGGGGGCTTCTAGGTCTGAATGTTTACATGCCAATGTGGACAGATGGTACAAAGATCAGTGAGAGGATAGAATCCAGGAAAGTCACAGCATTTTGAAATGTAAACACTCAATTCTGTGATAAAACTTGCTGCAAATTTTGTTTAAAAAGTAAGAAATCGGGGGCGCCTGGGTGGCTCAGTGGGTTAAAGCCTCTGCTTTCGGCTCAGGTCATGATCTCAGGGTCCTGGGATCCAGGCCGCATAGGCCTGTCTGCTCAGCAGGGAGCCTGCTTCCTCCTCTCTCTCTGCCTGCCTCTCTGCCTACTTGTGATCTCCCTCTCTGTCAAATAAATAAATAAAATCTTAAAAAAAAAAC
>PITA01017677.1:0-42624 GCA_004023965.1 Spilogale gracilis | reverse complement strand
TTGATGGGCACCTTGGCTCTTTCCACAGTTTGGCGATTGTGGCCATTGCTGTGATGAACATTGGGGTGCATATGGCCCTTCTTTTCACTACATCCGTATCTTTGGGGTAAATGCCCAGTAGTGCAATTGCAGGGTCATAGAGTAGCTCTATCTTTAATTTTTTAAGGAATCTCCACACTGTTTTCCAAAGCGGCTGCACTAGTTTACATTCCCACCAACAGTGTAAGAGGGTTCCCCTTTCTCCGCAGCCTCTCCAACACTTGTTGTTTTCTGTCTTGTTAATTTTGGCCATTCTGACTGGTGTAATGTGGTATCTTAGAGTGGTTTTGATTTGAATTTCCCTGATAGCTAGTGACGCTGAACATTTTTTAAAAATATTTTATTTATTTATTTGACAGAGAGAGATCACAAGTAGGCAGAGAGGCAGGCAGATAGAGAGAAGGAAGCAGGCTACCCACTGAACAGAGAGCCCGATGTGGGACTTGATCCCAGGACCCTGAGATCATGACCTGAGCTGAAGGCAGAGGCTTAACCTTCTGAGCCACCCAGACATCCCTATTTTTCTTCTTAAAATACTTTGATAACTTCTTGTTTATATGAAAATAAAATCCAAATTCCTTAGCATGACATACTTGACCCTATAAAATCTGTCCCCAACCTCCTGCTCCATTAAATTCATGCCACTTTAAAATTCAGCCACTATAGCCTTCATTTTGTTTACCAAACATACCCACTTCTTTCTAACCTCAGAGTTTTGATTTTGCTATTTCCTCCATATGAAGTAGATTACCTCATGTTCTTCTCATAGCTGAATTCTTAATCTGGTCCACCTAAAATGTTACCTCCCCAAAGACTTCTTTTCCACCATTTCTTCTCAACTCAGGTAACTTCAATCATGTCATAATATTGCTTCTTAATAGAAAAAGGTAAGTTGTGCAAAGACAGGAATCTTTATTTTCTCCATAGAGATTTTTTTTTTAATTCCTAAAATAAATGAGCCCCATATTTCGTATTCAATCAGTATTTGTTGGATAAGTGGATGGATGGGTGGATGGATGGATAGATGGATGGATGGATGGATGGGAAGATGGATTGATGGGTGGATGGATAAATGGTGATTATGCATGGGATTGCAATCCTGGTCTCTACTAAAAGTAGCCATCCTCAATCTGAAGCACCAAACCTAGGTAACTTTATAACCAAAAAATCTCCAGATTCTAACGCCATAGAACAGGTGGCAGGAAGCAAGTTGTTCAACACAGACTACCATCAAGTGTAGAAGCAGACAATTCAGATGAGAGTCTGTATTTTCTATTGTAATAACATTAACTCCACCATTAGGATCAAGTGCTACGCACCTTGAAAATTCACATCTATTTCCACTGAGACAACTATTAACTTCCAAATTTCCATGTTGTTTAACCTATCTTATTTTGTAAATGAGGAAGAACTTTGGGAATCAATTAAAACTCAATGTATATTTCAACTGTGATCACTTCCCTTACTCCAAGGATAGTCCATTTTAGGATTAATCTGAACACGTTCAGTTGTGCACTTTACCTGGTAGATATCAGGCAGCCATGGAGTTCAAAACTTGACATGAGATGAAAGTGGTTCTGATCCTGAATTCCTTCCAGTGGTGGCAATTCTCAGCATTATCAATCACTTCAACCCCAGAGAGTGGGCTAAGGTCCCCAGCAATCCTTCAGCTGATAAATGCATCTGCAGGCTCAGAGACCTTTTCTTTATGTTCTTTTGATCAAAGTGAAGCATTATAGGGTAAAAAAAATATGAGAAGATAAAAAATAGGTTACTATGAAAGGCAAGTATAAAACACACATACTTTCATCTTATGTTTCAGAGATACATTTTTTTTAGAGATAATTTTTAAAATTGTTTATTTCCAGGGTGCCTGGGTGACTCAGTGGTTAATCCTCTGCCTTCAGTTCAGGTCATGATCCCAGAGACCTGGGATCGAGCCCCACATCTGGCTGCCTGCTGGACGGGAAGCCTGCTTCTCCCTCTCTCACTCCTACTGCTTGTGTTCCCTCTCTCGCTGTGTTTCTCTCTGTCAAATAAATAAAATCTTTAAAAAAATGTTTATTTTCTTCCATGTGTTCTTTTTTCTGGTGCTCTAAATAATATGAACATCAATTCATTGATTTATTAGATTTAGACATAAAAGGAGAAATAAGGCTTTAGTTCACCTACTGTTCCCAACCCAACTTATCCTCTTCTCCGTATTTCATAAATTATTTTAGTTCTTCCATTGATTACATTTTCCCCAGATCAAACATACATAAAAATTGAAAAAATATACCATGAGAAGCTATATTTACATCACTTAGATCCTGCCATTAACATTTTACTACACTTGCTTTATCACATATCTATCTATTCATCCATACCTATAACCATCCATCAATCCATCTTATTTTTTGATGCATTTCAAAGCAAGTTGAGACATTAGTATGGTCCTTTAAACACTTCAGCTTACAGTATTGATACAGAGTTTAATATTTGTTACAGTTCTCCTTTTTTGAAGTAAATTTTTCTTTCTCCTTTTGAAATAATTTACATAAAGTAAAATACACAAACTTTAAGTGTACCTTTCTATGAGTTTTGATAAATGCATATTCCTTTGTAATTCAAGACTCTGTAAAGATATAGAACATTACATTCTTTGCCTTCTCCCAGTCAATCCCTGCCTCTCTCCCACCACAAAGACAGCTACTGCTTAGATTTTTTTTTCCATCACAAATTAGTTTTCCCTGTCTATTAGTCATATAAAAGAAATCTATTCAATAAATACTGTTTAATTGAAAGACTTTATTTTTCATTCAACATAATATTTTTGAGATTGGCTCGTGGCATTCCCTTTATCAATAATCTTTTCTGGTTATTTATCTATTATCTTATTGATAGACTCCTAGCCTGTTTCTAGCTTTTGGTCATCATGAATAAGACTGCTATAACATTCTTCTACAAGTATTTTTTGTGGATATATATATATATATATATATATATATATATATATTAGATATATAAGCCTAGGAGTGGGATTGCTGAGCCATAGAGTAAGTATATGTTTAATTTTAGAAGAAATCAGCAAAACTTTTTTCCAAACTGCATGTGCCCTTTTATATTCCCCTTAACAATGTTTGCAAGTACTACTTGTTCAACATCTTTACCAGTAGTTGTCCTTTAAATTTTGGCTAGTCTGATAGGTTGTGTAGTGGTATTTTATCATAGGTTTAATTTGTATTTTCTGTATGACTAAAGCTGTTAAATAGTTTCTCATGTGTTAATTAGTATGTGTATGTGTGTGTGTGTGTGCTTGTGATGAAGTGTGTTGTCAAATTTCTTTGCCCATTAACAAAATTGGTTTGTTTGTCTTTTTGTTTTTGACTTGTAGTAGAAGTGTAAGGTCTTTGTCAAAGTTTTATTTTGCAACTCTTTTCTCAGTCTGTGACTTGCCAATTCATTTTCTTAATTATGTTTCTTGGCAAGCAAAACATTTTAATTTTGATTAAATTTTTATTTATAATTATTTGTTTCTGTAAAATGTTTGCCATTTCTAAGTTACATGGATATTCCCCTATGATTTTCTTCTAGAAACTTTACATATTATATTTTCAAAACAGCTTTATTGAGACATTATATATATATATATATATATATATATATATATATATGTAAAATTGTATGTGTGCAATTCAATGATTTTAGTATGGAGTTGTATCACTATCACCATAACCTAGTTTTGGAACATTTATATCACCTTAGAAAATTTCTCATGCCTGTTTACACCCACTACTCTGTTTTCTATCTCTATAGACTTGCTTTTGGTAGACATTCCCATTTCTAGAAATTTACCCAGTGAAATTAAAATATGTATACACAAGGTCATGTACACAAATATTTATATGGGCATCATTTATATTAACCAATAACTTGAAGTATTTTAAATAATATATTTAATATTTATTACTTGTTCTAGCAACCCTCCTAATAACATTTTATGGATGAAAATCTTAGCAATTCTAACTTTTCCTCTACCTCTTCATTTATTCCATCCTCACCTCTCCATGTTCTACCTCTATCAGCTACAATTCTACTTTAACTTCTGAAAGTTATTATTTTAATACATCTATCCACCTCAATTAAGTCTTCCATTCTTTGTCCAAGAGTTTTTACCTTGTTAAAATTTAATAAACAATGTTTTTACCATTAAGACCATACAAGCACTCATTTTACTTATTTAGTCACTCAAAAGTGCCAGACAGTGCTCTAGGTGTTGAAGTTACAATGGTAAACAAGACAGGTAAAGTCCTTGGGGTGCCTGGATGGCTCAGTTATTAAGCATTTGCCTTCAGCTCAGGTCATGATCCTGGAGTACCAGATTCAGCCTGGCATCAGGCTCCCTGCTTGGCAGGAGGCCTGTTTCTCCCTCTCTCACTCCCCCTGCTTGTGTTTCCTCTCTGGCTGTCTCTCTCTCTGTCAAATAAATACAATCTTTAAAAAAAGAAAGGTAAAGTCCTTTCAGGGCAGGGTAGGAGACAGTGGGTAAAAAGGTAAGTGAATAATTTAATTGTTCAATCAAATATTGTGGTACTAAGAGCAGGATTGCATTTTATCTCTGGGAATCTCATTACATTACTCTTGTGCCATAATAGCAGGCTCCTTATGGTAAAGTCAAACAGGCTTGCTTTCTTTGATTGATTTTCATTAATTACTTGAAATCTTGCTTCATTTTGGTGTGTTTCATCTATGGGCTTAAAGTCACCAGATATATTTTTTTTAAAGAATTAAAAACTCAAAAGAAATTAATAGTAAGAACAAAATCTCTATCCTATTATTATTTATTTTTTCTAGCCTCCTGTTTTGCTGCACTTCACCCTTCTAGAACCCTCTGTAGTTCTATTGCAAATCTTCCGGAGGCTAATAAATATCTAGCATTTATTAAATAGTTACTAAGTGCTAAATACTGTACATGCTTTATTTTGTTTGGTTCTCACAACCCTATGGGATAGGAGTTATTATCGTTCCCATTTTATGAATTAGGAAATTAAGGCTTTAAAGCACTTGAGTAACATGACTATGAAAATAGTATGTTGATACAAGCTTTCTGGAAAGCAACGCAAGTGATGTACTAAAACTCTGTAATATTTACTTCCTTTGACCCAACTATGCCAATCTTGTAAATCTGTTTCCTAGAGTAATTGAGGAGAAGAAAAAAGTTACATACATTAATATTTTCACTGCAGTATGATCTTAAGAGTGAAAAGGTAGAAACAGTTGAAATATCAAACAAAAGAACTTACAGAACATCAGTATTATAGATTATCACATGGCTGTTGAAAGGAGGAAGCAAACAGGAAGGAACAAGAGAGGCTCCTTCCTGGCTCTTTTGTGTGGAATCTACTATTCCCGGTAGCTCCATGTCCTCTTCCTTCTTGATTATTTGTCTTATTTTGCTGAAAGGCATATGAAAATATCTTCCTTCAATCTTGCCTCCTTCCCTCCCTTCTTCCAATTATTTCTTTTTTTCCTTATTCCCTGTTTCTCCCTCTTTGCCTCACTTCATTTCCTTTCTTCCTTCCTTCCTCATGTTCCACAATTTTTGTTTCCCTTTGTTCCTCAAAAAACATGCTAATGTTATCATTTTATTTTATTTTTTTTACTTTTAAATCAATTTTTTATTACATTATTTTATTTTTTCAGTGTTCCAAGATTCATTGTTTATCCCCCACACCCAGTGCTCCATGCAATTCGTGCCCTCAATATCCACCACAAGGCTCCCCCATTCCCCACCCCCTCCCTTCCAAGATCCTCAGTCTATTTCTGAGTCCAAAGTCCGTCATCTTTCATTTCCCTCCCCGATTTACCCCACTTCCCATTTCCTTTCCTTCTCCTGCTGTCCTGCGTAGTACTCCTTATGCTCCACAAGTAAGTGAAACCATATGATATTTGACTTTCTTTGCTTGACTTATTTCACTAATGTATCACTACTGTATTTCTATACATTCTTCCAAATATTACTGATTTTACTTTGTTTTGTGTTTTAGTTTTCTAATATCCAGGGTTATTCATAAGAAATATTATTTATTTTTCGTTCCTACACTTTATGGGTGAATTACTTTTTGTCCCTCTGGGAGCAGTAAGATATTCTCCTTCTTTTTTGAGGATATATCTAGGCATGGGCTCTTGGTGAACCTGCAGTAGGCCTTTTTAATCTTAAATTCAACCTCTTCTGCTCTAAGGAAGTCTCTCCCGGTATTTATTTGGTAATTTCCTCCCATCCATTTTATCTGTTTGCTTCTTCTGGGGCTTCTATTAGATGTGGGATCTTTTGAAATAGATGATAGATGATGATACATAGATGATAGATAGATGGATGATAGATGATAGATAGATAGATGATGATAGATAGATAGATAGATAGATAGATAGATAGATAGATATAGATAATAGATAGATAGATGATAGGATAGATATTTCATATATATCTTTGTCTTTTAATCTTTATTCTGGAAGATTTTCTCAATTTTACTTTTCTATTTAATTTACCAATTTAAATTACTCTTTTGGTTTTATGGTTATAAATTTTTTAAATCTTGTTGAATACATTAGGAATCTTGTCTTCATTTCTTTTTATGTTTCTATTCCCTAAATTGTCTGTTTCCTCTAGGGCTATATTTTATATGTTTTGCCCTTTCCTTTCCATCTTCTTGACCCTCCTTACATACTTGGTGATCTTCCATTTATACAGTTTTGGACTAGGAACTCTTTGTGGTGTGGGGAAGAATAATCAGACTTCAGACCAAAAGCCATTTCATCCTTTGCCAGAATGTGAAGGTTATCAAACAAAATGCCCTCATGTCTCCCATATATTTTTCCAGTGTTTTTAGAGAAAAACCACTTTGGGAAGAATACTGCATTACTGAGTGTCCTCCTCTGAGTATGGAAGATGAGGGTGGTGGCAACTGGTGTGGTGGTACAGACTTCTAATGAATTATCTGGTTTCATTCTTTCTTTTTTTTTTTAACTTTAATTTTTTAAAATTTTTAATTAATTTATTTTTATATATTTTTAATTCTTTCACGAATCACCCTGTGTCCAACCCCTTATGATCTTCACCTCAGTTTAACCCAGGGATACTACACCCACATCCTACCCAGGATGTTGAAAGACAGACTAGCTTCCATGCTCACCATAGCCCAGTAGTTTTCTCTATTTCACTAACTCATTCCACAAAGCTATTTGTTGATCATTTTACTTGTGGTACCACTCTTCTCTTTCCTATTTATTCTTTTTGAACAAACAGATTTTATTTTAACAAAGGGTCATAAAAAATGAATGTTTACATGCTGCCACCTGGAACTTGGATCTATTGAAGTATTGCCAGAACAATCCATCAGCAACACTGGAAGTTTATAATTCCTGTAATTCCTGGCATTAGCAATATATACAAGTTTTTCACATTTTATACACATGAAACATGTGTTAAAATGTATTTGAAAATTGCTGTCTTTACTTTTGTGATTGGCATGCTCATTATCACATCTTTCTCCTAAACAACAGGTATAGCCTCTTTGATAAGATAGTGAGACCTGTGCAACCAAACCTCTCTGTTTTTGCCTTGGCTGCTAGGAAGTGCTGTTAAACTTAGTGCATAGTTATAGAAGTGATCTCAATTCTGATTTCACTTTTAAATATATTTTGTTTTATTTCTCCAACTAATAACATGTATATATGTGTTTGAATTAAACTCACCTTTTAAAAAATAAGTAAAATACATATTTGAAATGTATATAATTATTCATATCATATAAATATCTACATATTAAATATATGCATCCGTGTATTATATATTTATATACTGTTATGTGCTTATATTTATATTATTATGTATGCAAAATAAATAAATACACGTTTGATCTTCTGTATTAAAGTATTTTAGTATAACAGGGACCTGAATTTAAGCACTGTCCACAGCTACAGTCCAGGTCCAGGTAATCTGGTAGGTTAGGCTCCCCTGGGGACCATTTTTCAAAGCACTAAGTAGCTTTCTTTTTTTTTTTTTTTTTTAAGATTTTATTTATTTGACAGAGAGAAACACAACCAGAGAGGGAACACAAGCAGGGGGAGTAAGAGAGGGAAAAGCAGGCCTCTCGCCAAGCAGGGAACCTGATGTGGGACTCGATCCTGGGTCTCCAGGATCATGACCTGAGCCAAAGGCAGTCGCTTAACCAACTGAGCCACCCAGGTGCCCCCATCAGTGCATCTTGAAGAGGAAGGTGAGCCTGGGATTTGATATTGGAGACACTGACATTGACCTTTGACAGAGTAGTTGTAGAGAGTGCAATGGTTCCATGTGATAAGGGAGAATAATTCTGAGCTCCTAGTGGCAATCTGACAAGGAGAGGAAAAGGAGGGAAGCTAGTATGGGAAGAACATAAAAAGAAGCCATAAAAATTGTATGGTGTTGGGATTCAGAGTCAACGGAAATTTCCCTCAGTGGTGTATTAGATAACATTTTTTTTTTAAATGTGCATCCAGGGGTGCGTGGGTGGCTCAGTCAGTTAGGTGGACAGCTTTTCATTTTGGCTCAGGTCATGATCTCAGGGTCATGAGCCTTACTTTGGGCTTGGTGTTCAGAAGGGAGTGTGCTTGAGGATTCTACTTCTCCCTCTCCCTCTGCCTCTCCCTGCACTCATGCTCTCTCTCTTTCTCTAAAATCTATCTATTATCTATCATCTATCTATCTATCTATCTATCTATCTATCTATCTATCTATCTATCTATCATCTATTATCTATCTATCTATCTATCATCTATCTATCTATCTATGTATTAATCATCATCTATCTATCATCTATCTATCTATCATCTATCTACCTATCTACCTTAAAAATAAAATAAGGGACACCTGGGTGGCTCAGTCAGTTGAGAATCTTAACTCAATTTCAGATTATGATCTCAGGGTCATGAGATTGAAGCCATGTAAGACTCCACTCTCAGTATGGAGTCTGCTTGAGCTTCTCTTCATCTGTCTCTTTCCCCATGTTCTTTCTCTCAAAATAAATAAATAAATCTTAAAATTAAAAAATAAAATAAATAAAGTAAAATAAAATAAAAAAACTGAGTATGCATACCAGGACTTAAGCTGAGGAGGATGAGTATATCTGCTGTCTCCCAGGGCAATGACCAAGTGTTCTAATCTATCATGTCCCTGGGGATGAAACTTTCCAGAGCTCTGGGCTTTACCAGGTGGGTGGGCAGGGGAAGTCTCATTTCCAACTTTCTACCTCCCACAGGCTCACAGCTTCATTTACTTGTAGAAATGAAAATTCATACCCCAGTCCAGTGAATCTGGAAGGACATGGTTATTTTAGTTTTCAATTTCTGCTTTACTTATTTACTTATTTAGATGTTTGTCTTATTTTTGTGAGCTAAGCTATACACTTAAAAACATGTCTGCTACATTTAGTCATCATTACCGGGAGGTTTATTCATCTGCCATACTTGTAGATATGTGTTCCCCATCTACTCTGCAACCTTCCTCATTGTGAACTTTGCCCATATCCTCAGAAACTCCTCTCATTAAGGTCACCAGTGACATCTAATTTTGGCCAAATCTATAAACATTCTTATCCTTATCTTTTCATCTTCTCTGTAAGTTTTTGGGACAGGTGACCACTTGCTCTTTCTTTTTTTTTAAGATTTTATTTATTTATTTGATAGAGAGAAACACAGCTAGAAAGAGAACACAAGCAGGGGGAGTGAGAGAGGAAGAAGCAGATTTCCCGCCAAACAGGGAGCCCAATGTGGGGCTCCATCGTGGGTCTCCAGGATCATGACCTGAGCCAAAGGCAGTCACTCAACCAACTGAGCCACCCAGGCACCCTGACCACTTCCTCTTTCTTGAGAAGTTTTACCATATTGTCTTCAACATAGGGCAGTCCTTCCTACATGTACGTGTCCAGCAGAGATCCCTGCTGTGAGCTTCAGCCTGGCACATCCAGCCCTCCCTTTGACATGTCCATTTGGATACTTCAGAGGCACCTCAAAATAATAGGTCTCAAGTACAACTCCTTGACCCCCTCACCTACTTCTCCACCACTGCCTACCTTTGCCTCCTCTCCCTGTCACATCTCAAAGAATGACACCCTATCTACCATTTACTCAACCTAGAAATTTAAATATAATCTTTGATTATTTACTTTTTTCTGCTTGCCCCATAATATCTATCATTTTGTTTTACTGTTCAAACTGTACTGAAGTTTAGCCTTAGAACTATTCAAGCTTCTGTATCTTAATGCCTATGGCACCATTCTATCTTACTTAGACTTCTGCATTCATCTGTCTCCTGTCTCTTCTGATGCCTTCACACTTTTCCTTCTCTAACAAATCCACCTTAGAGTCTTCAGAGTGGCCTACTTACATAACTCAGCATCTCAAGGATCTCTCATTGCCCTGAGAACCATGACCCAGACCATCACCAGCTCCAGTGTGAGCTTCTCCACCTGACTTGGCACCCTCCCTTATGCCACTCTCTACTTTGCTCACTACAGTCCAGCCACACCAACTTTCTTTAATTCTTCAAATGTCCCAAGCCTTTCCCATCCCAGGGATTTTGTACTTGATTTTCCTATGTGTGGTTGCTGTTTTGGCCCACATGTTTCTATGTCTGGTTCCTCTTCATTTTTGGGGTTTCATTATAAAACTCCCCCCTCAGAGAGGCCTACCCTGACAACAGTTCCTGTTTTGGCCCACATGTTTCTATGTCTGGTTCCTCTTCATTTTGGGGGTTTCATTATAAAACTCCACCTTCAGAGAGTCCTACCCTGACAACTCAATTTGAATTAGACCTGCTCTCATTATATACTAGCATAACACTTATTTATGCAAATGTTATACTTGTATTTATTTCTTGTATTGTCTATATGTCTACTAGAGTATTAGTCCCATGAACACAGGGACCTTTTCTTTTGTGTTCTTTGCTATGTGCTCAAGCCTGACAGTTAACTGGTACACAATGATCATTTGTTAAATGTATGATTGGTGAATAAATAAGTAAATAAATCAGGACCCATTTGGGACCTTTTAGCACACAGCAAGCCCTCTAGTGGACCCTGCTAAGCTAGGGGCCCAACACAACAGATGTAGGCCAGGTGGAGCTGCCCTTAGTCACATTTTTATCTCAGTTCCCTAGTGTACTACTCTTTGCAGTTTTTCTATTCACAGTGACACAGCTAAAGAGGAAATATGTTCAGAATAACAATCAAAGTTCAGAGCTGGAGACTGCACCCACAAGGCATGAATCCAGGAGGTTCAATCCTAGGACCCTGAGATCATGAGTTGAGCTGAAGGCAAAGGCTTAACCGACTGAGCCCCCCAAGTGTCCCAAAAGTCATCTTGAGAAAATGGTCTTTAGAACATCTTTTTTTGATGTATTTTATTCTAGTCTTTTTCTAACATGTATGTGTGTGTATTTTCAATACCTGTTTATAAATTCGGGTTCATACTTTATGTGTTTATTCAAGAACAGAAGAAAAAGGCAATTATAGACAGAGAAAAATAATGTTTATTAGCTGAAAAACATTTCTCATGAATGAAAGGACTAAAATTTTAGTCATTCTGCATTTTCATCAGTGATCTGTTTTCTTTGTTTCTTTCTGATTTGTATATTTTCAGGAAAAGGAGAAAATTGTAATACCAAGATTTGTGCCATAGTTCTTTGACAACTTTTAAGTGAACCCTATGGGAAAGTCTCTCAGGAAAAAATTCAAACTTTTTAAAAGATGCCTGGGACATGTAAGCTGCATTCTTAGCCACCTCACACACACACACACACACACACACACACACACACACACACAAGCATTGGAAATGGCTGGGTTTCATTTTGTTTTAAGATTTTAAAGTCAGAATCTTTCCTGAAGAACAACAACAACAAAAAATTGTTCTTCCATGAGTTCCCACTGACCCCAGGCTCACCATCTTGGCCTGCCTGCTTCTGGGGCTTTCTGGAATGTGGCACTTCCAGAGCTAAGGCCTGAACAATCCTAGGCAAACTAGACTGATTAGTCACACTACTGGCCTACTTCCTAGGGAGCATATATCTCCCTGCTTCTTCTCAGGGCCTCTTGATCCACAGGGCATGGCTTCTGTTGGATGATTCCACTTCCTAACTGGCCAGAAGAAGCCTCCAGAAACCACCTATTACCACACAGAACAGATTCCCAGAGCTTTCGGTCTCTGGTGGACATCTGGTTCTTACCACCCAGCAAATCCCCCCAGATCCATCAGACCTGAGAAAAGTCTCATATGGGAAAAAAGGAAAAAAGAAGGACATGTATTGCATGGAGCACTGAGTGTTATACATAAATAATAAATCTTGGAACACTATGTAAAAAACTAATGATGTACTGTATGATGACTAACATAGCACAATGAAAAAAAAAAGAAATCAGATGGCATATCTTAGAATGGAGGTCAGTGTTATCCAACACTGTTCTTTCTATTCACTGGCTCTCAGCTTGTGCGGACTTTCACAGATGAGAAGGTGATTATGAATCCAATAGAGGCATAAAATGTAAGCAGCTTGGAGAAATGAAGTCTTCTTCCACGTGCACCTCCTGTTCTCCTCAAGTGGGATGCCTGGGAATGAGCTATCTTTTGGCAGCTCCCCCAGGACAGGAAGAAGCCAGGCGCCTCAAAGTTTTCTTTTTGAATTATTCATGTGTTATTAATAGCAGCAGTGATGACGACAGGGAGGTAGTAATCATGACAGTATGACACAGGACCATCCTGAGGGAGAGACAGAGAGAGGCAAGGCAGCTGCATGTGTTTGGCCAAGTCAGCAGGTGCTGAATCATGCCTCTTCCACTCTCCTCTGCTCCCCAGACAGGATCAAGGGCAGGACACATGAGGTCCTATCTCTGGAGAGTCTCCTGGACCAACTCAAGCTCTATGGTCCCCTGGAAACCTTCCTTCACTGTTAGTACAGTGTAGTAGTTAAAAACATAGCCATAGCAGTCTAGTTCCTATCTGAGATCTCCCTCTTAAAAGCTTAGTGACCTTGAACATATGTCTTAACTTACCTAAACCTTTCTCATATTCCTTTGGCTACAAGGAAATAAAAATAGTATATATGCTTGGGACTCCTCACAGCAGTCCATTTCTAAATGGGAGAAAGTTCTGAGCACAAGGCCTGGCATAGAAGCAATGCTCAATAAATGGTAGCTGTTTAAGTCTAACTACATGCTGTTGAATCCCATTCTGTGCTAGTTTGTGTCTATTTTCACCTTACTAAATGATCTTCTTAACATTGATTGAAATTACTCTACTGGTTGTGAATAGCTAAGTCTAGCCTTCTCCAAGGTGGAGGTACCTTACCAATCTTCTTTTCTTTCTTCATTGGGGTGGAATAAGGAATCTCAGGGGGATTTCTGAGCATATGGATTTTATGTTGGTTGGTAAAAGATGGGCTCCTGTCTCCTCACTAACTAATGCTTCTGTCCTCTGGTTCAGCCTGTCCTAAAATGCAAAGCATCAGAATCAGTCAACCTTGGGGGAACTTGCTGACTTCTTATAGGCCCATCCAAGCATGGCATTTGCCCACTCCAAGGATAAGGGCTTTGCTAAAAAGCTGCAATGCTCTTTTTTTTTTTTTTTTAACTGGATTCCATGTCTCCTGTGATGGATTTATTAGTGATGAGACTCCAGTCTCCTCCTCAACTATAAAAAGGAACAGTGTTGTTGCCAGAATAAACATGGAAGTTCACAAATAGGACTTAAAAGAGTATCTGGCATTCTGGATAGACTAAATCAACATTAATTACTATTATTCTTCTATCTATCATTCACATTCTATTTTAATGTCTACTTTACCCTCAATTTTCCTGATTAGAACTTTTAAGGCAGGAGATAAAATACTTTGAAAGAA
Organism: Spilogale gracilis; assembly: GCA_004023965.1. Lineage (NCBI taxonomy): Eukaryota > Metazoa > Chordata > Mammalia > Carnivora > Mephitidae > Spilogale > Spilogale gracilis. The sequence goes on along the minus strand of PITA01017677.1, from coordinate 28,670 downwards.
AACATTTGGCAATTTCCTAAAGAAGTTTTGAGCAGGGGCATCTGGGTGCTCACACCTACCTTTGGCTTGAGTCATAATCTCAGGGTTCTGAGATCCAGCCCCACATATCTGGCTCCCTGCTGGGTGAGTAGACTGCTTCTCCCTCTCTCTCTGCCTGTGGCTCCCCCTGCTTGTGTCCTTGCACTCACTCTCTCTCTCTCTCTCTCTCTCTCTCTCTCTGTCAAATAAATAAAATGTTTTAAAGAAAGAAGTTTTCTGAGCAAAGGACTTGAGAATTCAAGCTCTACTCCCAATACTCACACACCAGAGGTTGAAGACTAGAAAAGGATAAGAAGAAATTCTTAAAAACTTGATTAAGATTTGAACTTGAGTGTTAGACCCTATCAAAGCTGAGGTATGGCCAAGAAAAGGTTATTGGAACATTTCATCTCTCAAAGGGAAATTTCTTTTTTTTTAATTTAATTTTATTTTTTCAGCGTTCCAAGATTCATTGTTTATACCCCACACCTGGTGCTCCATGCAATACTTGCCCTCAATACCCACCACCAGGCTCACCCATCCCCCCACCCCCTCCCCTTCAAGACCCTCAGTTTGTTTCTGAGTCCAAAGTTTGCCATCTTTCATCTCCCTCCCCAATTTAGCCCACTTTCTATTTCCTTTCCTTCTCCTACTATCTTCCATATTACTCCTTATGCTCCACAAGTAAGTGAAACCATATGATACTTGACTTTCTCTGCTTGGCTGATTTCACTCAGCATAATCCCCTTCAATCAAGTCCATGTTGCTACAAAAGTTGGGTATTCATCCTTTCTGATGGAGGCGTAATATTTCAAGGTATATATGTACCATATCTTCTTTATCAATTCATCTGTTGAAGGGCATCTTGGCTCTTTACACAGTTTGGTGATTGTAGCCATTGCTTCTATGAACATTGGGTACATATGGCCCTTCTTCACTACATCTGTATCTTTGGGGTAAATACTCAGTAGTAAAATTGCAGGGTCATAAGGTAGCTCTATTTTTAATTTTTTAAGGAATCTCCACACTGTTTTCCAAAGCAGCTGCACCAACTTGCATTCCCACCAACAATGTAAGAGGGTTCCCCTTTCTCTGCAGCCTCTCCAACACTTGTTTCCTGTCTTGTTGATTTTGGCTATTCTGACTGGTGTAAGGTGGTATCTCAATGTGGTTTTGATTTGCATTTCCCTGATAGCTAGTGATAACAAACATTTTTTTCATGTGTCTGTTAGCCATTTGTATGTCTTCATGTCTCCTGCCCATTTTTTTAATGTGGTGATCTTTATTTTGGTTGTTGAGTTTGAGGAGTTCTTTATAGATCTTGGATATCAGCCCTCAAAGGGAAATTTCTAATGAAGCTCATGTCTTAGGTTGGGTTCCCCAGAAGACCTTAAAATAAGAATTTGTGCAAGCATAATTTATTTGGAAATGATCCAATAAAAAAAAAAAAAACTAGAAAGGAATTAAGAGAGTGGGGCAGGAAGGAAAAGGACAAAAAAGGTTGTAGTATCAAGGAAAGGTCCTGGGAAACTTAGGCTCTATTCCAAAAGGGAATTCTGGTGATAAGACCCAAGAATTATCCAGACCATGTGCAAAAGCATTCATAATCCCCCAACCATCATCAGTTCAGGTCTTATCCTGGAGGGAATACATTGAGGTATTTCCAACTCACAGTACAAGCATGGCAGTTGACATAGGAACTCAGGTTGAAGCTGTGGGAAGTTACCACATATACAGAGCTGGCACAAACCCAGACAGTGATAGGACCCCCAAAAATGGAGGGAAAGCTGATGTCTATGCTTCACTCCAAGGTAAAGTAAAGCCTCATCAGATGGCCACTCTTGTCACCAGAATGGGTTCTATATGTGACTCGCTCTATTCTTCCTTCCTTCCAACTTTTCCCTATTCAAAGTTTTTAACTTCTTTTTCCTTCTTCCTGTCTTTGAACATTTATTGGACATCTTATTGATAAAAAAATTTGGTGTCAGGCACAGTGGAGGCAACAAGATGCAGAATTAATTATGCAGGGCCCAGTGAGATCATGTAATTTGATGGCATCTGCATTTTCTTCTGATCTGGAACCATCAGAAGAATTTGAATCCTGGATAAGTCATGTATAGAGAATAGTTATATGTTTCTCTAAGCTTCATTTTTGAGGTAGAGGAGTAACACCTATTTACACGTATTTTATGAAACTGTTATCAAGATACTGCAGCTGATGGATTTGGAGCACTGCACAGTGTGTGGTTTATATATTGCAAGACCCAATTTTGTCTCATTTCATTTCTTTCCCAGATAGCCTGCAAGATTATTAGATGGCAACACTCATGTTCTGGGCAAAAGTCCTCAGATCTTTCAACAATGATTCATGTGAATTGGTTCCTAGACTCATTATCCTTGCATGTGGGATATTCCTATGATAATAAAGAATAAGCTACTTTAAGAAGGAGGAAGGAGTAATTTAGAAGACACAGGCATACTGGAGGAGCACCCAGAAGACTTTCTGAGTCTTCAAACACCAGACACTCCCTCTTCTTACAGCTTGCACATTCTTCTCATGTTCCAACTGGCCATTGCTTTCTGTATACTCAGGTCCAGATCCCAGAGCAATAAACTGCTTGGCTTGATTAGATACTTCCTTCCCTACCTGGGAAGAGCCCTTTTGGTGGCCCTTTTCTAGGCTTCTGGTTAGTTTCTGGATGACTGCTCTTGGTGCCGGTGTTATTTCCTAATTCAGTGACCTCATGCTGTGTATGAATAGACCTGTCTGTTTCCTCAAGAGTGAGGGTAGTTGACTGGGGAAATAGGTATGGCTAACTTGCTCATTTTTCCCAACAAGATCCAATTTATCTCTATCCTCATCACAGTCTTAGATCTTGCCTGGGAACAGACTGAGAAACAATAGATATTGAAGAACTTATAATTCCATTCTTTCAGGCATCTGTTGGCTTCCTTGTTCTTCCTACCTGCACCCACTCATCCTCTCTGCTGCTAGAATTCTATTTTCCCAAAAGCAAAACTCACTGTGTGGAAGGTAGCTCTGACATACTCTGGGGAACCTTAGTCCTATGAATGGAGACCTATCTGCAGTTCCAGTAATAAGCTGATCTTAGTAGGATTCTCTCAGTGAGCAGCTTTGATCTTGTAACCCACTCCTTTCGAATACTGACCATGTCAGCACAGTCCTTGGAACACAATAAATGTTTAGCAAAATATATTTGTCCAATGAATGTTAAATATTAGAGATGGATGAATTCTTCTTATAAATACAAGTATATAGCATATATGGGAAAGAGGCTGTGAGAAGCAGAGGTATTAACCAAGTCCCGTGATGATCTTTACAGGTGCCAGTTTGAACAATGAAACAAACGAGGAAAACAAATTTAACTGGTATGCACAAACTGATTGGTTGGTTGTACCTGTCTAGAACACTGTGTTGAAGAAGAATGAAGAAGGAGTCTGTTTCCAGGCTTAGGCCTGATTAATAATTTCTGCACTGGAGAGAGAAGAATGAATAGCTATACCTGTACTATGTGTCCTCAACATGAGGCCTACTCACTTCTGGCATCCTGGAAGTGGATCCTAACAGTAGGGCTCAGTAGAGCCTAAGAAGAAAGGAGAGTCTAGTTCTATAAGAAATGTCCAGCATAACCTGGCCAGTATTGCTATCTTGACCATCTGTAGTTAGGGAATGAGGATTCCATTCCAGCCCCAACACAGTGACATTCAATAAAACACCTCTGAAGCTATACAACCATAAATTGTTTTCCCCAAATATCGTACCCAGACTCTCAAACCCATGTTCATCAGAGCTCTATTTCTGGCCTCTGGAGACCTTACTCTCCTTTCTCCTGAGAGAAGGCAATTGATATGTTCCAGGACCCCAGGCTGGGCTTTGAAACTCCTGTTGAAATGAGATCTTGACTTAAGAGTCCTGGTGGTAGGATGTTTCAGTTTTCAGTCTGGGTGAGCGAGCATTTGGCCTGGAGATGGAATGAATTTCTATTTCACCATGGCAAGGAGGAGATTCATCAGCCTGTCACCAGACAGCGCACAGCCCAGTGAGGGAGAGCAGCTCTACAGACAATGGCAGTAGCCTTATCCTTTCTGCAGGGCCTCTGACAGGTGCTATTTGGTCTTGAAGATAAGCAGGATGTTTTTTATCTCCCAGAAATGAGTAAAAACACATGCAAAGGAGAGAGGCTAGGCCTCGGTGCTCCAAGAAAGCTCCCTGGAGCTGATGGAAAGACTTCAGGCATGTGCAGTGGAACAACTGTGAACCTGTCTGAAGCCAGGAAGGCATTCCATGCCATGTGGCCCCTAAGGCAGTCCTGTCAGCATCAGGCAGGGAAGCATGTGCCCCCTGGATGCCTACATTGGTTCCAGTGGAAGTCAACATGGCTTCTGAAAGGCAGGATTCTATTTTGCTAAATTCAGCATAATACAGTAATAGTGGTGGTGGAGGCCTAATAAAGGAGAGTATTTTGGTGCCTCTCTGTGCGTCTATGAAGGCAAAATTTGTTCGGGGACTTTCTGTCTGAGGACTTTTTGTTTCTGACCATTCCTATGCAAGCAGAAAACAGTCTTGAACTGATCATGCAGAGAAGTTGCTGAGTGAATGCTCTAACTCTCCCCTCCCCCCAGGCTGTGGAGTCCCTATGTGGACTATTCTACACTGACCTCCAAGTTCTCCAGGGGTTTGAGTACAGGTGCCCATGCCAGTGCCGGGATTGATAACACACTTTTTCTTGGCTCCTTCTCTATCTGCTGCTATCTAGAGTAATCTAGTCTGAGGTACCTTCTGTGAGACAATTAATCTCAACTCTGATTTGAGACTCAAAATTCATCGTATTACTTAACCAAACAAAAAGACCTTCCATTTAACAGGATTCACCTTCCCTAGAAGGCTGGTGTTTTATGTTTTTAAAATATCCAAAGGTTTCCTCCAGGAGACAGTCCTGTGATCATTAATTTGTCAACTGCAGCAAATAGGTACTCACTGGGGGCTTTCCCCCCGCCATGAGACAGAGCACCCCCATAATAATAATAACCTGAAAATTTTTCTCTAATTTCAGCTGTCTTTTCTTCTAAAAATTCAATGGATAAACATAGCAAAGGGGGTATTTTTTGTTACATTATTTTATTTTTTCAGTGTTCCAAGATTCATTGTTTATGCCCCACACCTAGTGCTCCATGCAATACATACCCTCAATACCATTATAAGAAAAACCTGAACTCTTTCTAAAATAATAATAATTTTAAAAGATCAAATTACCAACTTTGGTGACAATGTAGAATAAACAAACTCTCAAGCACTGTAGATACCAGTGTGCCCACATCCACATTTACAATCACTTTAGAAAACCATTTGTTGTTATTTTCTAAAATTTCTATACTATACTCAGTCATTAAATTCTTAGATATATGCCTGACAGAAATGTGTAGTTATGTGCACCAAAAGTGATGTATAAAAACATTCATAAGCAGCACAATTTATAATAGCAAAATCTGAAAACTACTCAAATGCCTATCAACCATAAAATGGATAAATAAATTGTAGTATATTCACAATAGACAACAATAAAAATCAATGATCTATAATTGCACACCAAAATCTGGATGAATCTTACCATTACTTTTGGGGAAAGAAGCCAGACACAAGAGTACATAATGATACCACTCCCATGAAGATCAAAAGCAACAAAAACTAATTGGTAGTGATAAAAGTAGGCATAGTTGTTACTCTTGAAGGTAGTGACTAGAAGACGGTACAACACAGACTTCTGAGGAGTTAACGCTGAAAAAATAAAATTATTATTCAAAAATAATAATAAATGAATAAATAAAATAAATAAATAAATTAAATACATAAATATTCCAATCCTTAATCTGGATTCTGGTTCAAAGATGTTATTCAGTTTATGAAAATTCATCAAGCCATATATTTGTTATTTGTACTTTTCTATATGTATGTTGTACTCCAACAAAAGTCCACAACTATAGAAATCAAATAAATAATTTGTGAATACATATAGTCTGATACTATTTTTAGTACAAAATTATATCAATACATGTCATAATTGATTGCACTATTCAGCTAAGTAAGAACTGCATCACAGAAGGTGCAAGGTGTGAGACTGGAGAAGAGAAACCAGGCTCTTCAGAATCTAGGAAGGAAGAGAAAGTGTTGGTGAGGAGGTGGGCTTTGTACCTATTGCCAGTAATGATGTTGGGATTCCCTGTGACCACATTTGAATATTAGAAGGTTACATGTGAGGTGTTGGTGAGGAGCAAGGACTCAAATATGCTTACAATCATTCTTCTTCTTCAATTTAGCTTGCTGAAGTTTCCACAAACGTGTTGTTCATGGAGACAGCCTGAAATCAATACTATTGTTTCTAAGGAAGAAAAAAAGAAGCCAAAAATTTAATCACTGCTTTTCTTCTTGGTAATTTCTGAAGCAATTTTATTGACTATCAGTACTATACCTATTTCTTTATCCATAAATCAGAGATAAAGAACATACTGCAAAGAAGATTAAATAAGTTAATATCTGCAAAAGTACTTATAACAGTGCCTGAAACACCATAAGAATCCATTAATTTCAAATTTTATTAATATTAAAGCAGTAGAAACTTGGGGTCTCTGTCCCAATCTTCATGGAACTCAGATTTCTAGACTTCTGTGGCTGTGGGTCCTGAGCAGGGAGTGGGGCAAGAAAAGCCATTCCCCAAACTCTACTTTCCTTCTTGTGCTGCTCTGCTGATGTGGTCCAAAGCCAAAGTCAGAAAACACAGTACTAGAAATACACTGAAGTTGGGAAACCTACATAAGTAAAAGCTCTGGCATGAGTCAACTTGTTTCCTCTTTCATTACCTGCACCTGAAACATAGTCCATGATGCAAGGGTCCCCAGATGCACTGTTTAAATGGGTGGCTGCATCAAATGCTAATGCCCTGCACTGAGGCCTTCAGGATGGCAACAGCCCCAAGGAAGCATGCTTTGAGTGTGTGTGTATTTGGGTTTAATGAGCAAGCACAGCACAGAGACAGATTCCTGATCAGTCAATCCAGGGAATAAACACTGACTTTTAAAATGTCAGTTTTCTCCTTCCGTCTCCCGTTATTTCATCAAGGAGACCCAGGAGGAGATATACAGAGTCTGAGGTTAGTCCCAAAGGATACATTCTTCCTACACAGATAATGTTTCACTAATTAGACAGTTGAATACATACAGAATTCAATTTATAGAAATTGATTATCTCAACCCAGAAAAGAGGCCTTGCCCTCCAGGCACTAAGTCAACTGGCTGCTCTTTGCCTGAGGTGGTCAAGGTTCCTAAAAATTGTGAGTATGTGAAATGGTGGGAAAGCAGAACCAGGAGAAAAAGCAGCATGCCCGAGGACACACGGGGAGCACCCAGACCAGGGAGTAGAGAAAAGCTAGTGAGAAAACAGGATTTGGAGCAAGGCAATACTAAGGTCAGATCTCACAAATTCTGTGTGGTCTTGGGAAAGAGGCATAAATTTTCTGAGGCTCGGCTTCTTCATCTGAAAAATGGAGGAGGTGATGCCTTTTTCATGGGTCTATTATAAGAATTAAATGAGACAAATTTATAACAAGCAACAAAGTCACATGACCAGCATTCCTTTCAGGACAAAGACCACATATGTTTGGGAAAAATTAATTTTCTGATAAGCCACCTGAGAACTCAGTTGTCCATGAAGCTCAAAATCAGGTGAAAGTGTCAAGGAGAAACTCAAAAGAATTTGAACACTGACACTAATACAAAGGGTAATAAATTATGAATATTCTATAACTTCTAATAATAGAAGAATGGCTAAATACAATAGGAGAAAATATACAATTTTCAAATATGTTAATATAAACAATATCTGATGTGTGGAAATAAATAATATAGTAAGTAAATTAATAAAAATATGAATATACACACAGTGAGAAGGACAAATATTAAAAATTTGGAAGACAAACCAACATACATTATAACAATAACAATAGCAAAAGATAGTCAAATGCAATTAGTGATGCTAACATATTTCTAACTTGGAAGAACATTAATACTTACAATTCTTGAATTTGAAGTTCTATTTCATGAATTTAAGGTTTTTGAAAGTCAGCCAAAAGAGGTGATTGGACTTATTGTTGAAGGCTAGCATCCATCACCAAATACATGCAGTGAGTTTTTCTACAGGTAGGTAAGACAATCTTTGCAATCTCTTCCTAAATGCGGTGCTTGTCATCAGACTATGCAACACTCTTATCAGCAGGATGATTCAAGAAGAATCTCCACTGTGAAAACTGCCACAGTTACCGACAGTGACAAACACAAGTTCTTGGCTGGAGGTCTATGGGCCACGGTGAGTCCACGAAGAAACATTTGAGTCTAGTCATCTTCTGCTGTTGAGTGTGAGCCTAAGGGCATTGGCTGCATTTGTCTGCATTGTCAAAGTGCTTCCACAAGTTCAAGAGCTGCTGTTCAGTGAAGTGATTCAAGGTGTTGCAGCTGTAAAATAAGTAAAAGACACAACCATCTCCAAGCAAATCCTACATTTGTAAACTCCTCTCATCTCACCTGAGAAAAGAGTTAATAGCAGCCGTGTTCATATCAGCAAATGAGTCTTAAAAACCACAGACTGAAAGTAAAATTAGGACACTTAGGCTACACATTCCACCATTGGCTGGATTCTGTATGGCTTGTTACCCCTGCATATTAAGTTGGAGACAGAGACCAAGAAGAAAATGTTATCATGTAAACCCAGCCCTGGGCAACTGGACCTGTGCCCAGAGTTCCCCGCACCTGCCAGCAGGATGGGCTTCAATAATAGTTAAGCCCTAACCCTCTAGGTGCTCATCACAAGGCCACACTTACAGATATTCCATCACCCAAGCACCGGGGCTGCCTCATCCCCAGGATAACATCATGATTCATCCAGAAGAGGCCATTTATCTGAGCCTGGCCAGGTGGCATGGGGATGATCACTGGAGAAGAGGCTCCATTGTTTGGTCATAATTTACAACATCCTGGGAAAATGTTTTCTGTCTTATAAAATAATGTTCTGTATGAATGTAGGCACACATGTACTGGGAAGAAAACAAAAGTAAAAGAGGAAGGAGAAAACAGAAGTTGGTCCATATAGGAGATAAATTTAATCCCATGTAAATGTATACTGACAAGAAATTTTCCTTAATCATTTCTTAGACTCTGAAAGAACATCCTGCACACACAGAAACCAGTCCTCCTTTGTCTTTGATGAACCCAGAAGCAGATCTGTAAGTGCTAGCAGTAAATCCCGGAAGTATAACCTATGCAGGAAGGAAACAGAGAAGACAAGGTTTCACACACCCAACAAAGGCTGTGCGAAAGAGCAGACTTTATGAAAAACTGGGGTTCAGTCTTGTTGCATTCCCTTTGCAGATGCTGTAGAACACATGTCAGAACTTTTCTACATGAGGTGCAAGGAAGCTTGAGTACTTATTCACTATATCCTATCTGTCATGGTAGAGGGCTGTTCCATGGGGCATTTACTCCCTGGCACTCTTGGTCGGCCCCATGTGTGGAATTAAACATACCTCTTGCTGTCCAAGGAGGCAAGAGCCACTGATATTTGTAGTAAGAAGTCTTTAGTTTACATTGAAATAGCAAATGCCAAGGGGATAGGGGCAACGCTCTGATACTGCCTGCAAGACCCCCACTCCCTCAAAACTATCTAGATTATCACTGGACTGGTACAGCAGAAATCCCTCTCTTCTAAGGAAAACTGGCAACTGTTATGCTCTTCATACCTTGGTTCTTTAATCAAGCAACACATCTTTGAGCACTGTCAGTGTACTTGTCCCTCTGTTTTGTCCCATGGGGAAGGCAAAAGAAAGGAATGCTGTGATGCCTGGCTTCCAAGAACTCATGATACAGTTGGAGAAGCAACATCCACAAACCTGAAAAAATCAATACTGTGGGCACTAAGCTGGGGGGATGACGGTGAGCACTGCAAACAGCCTCTTTCCAAGCAAAGTGAATTGTGACCATCTCAGTGGCTAGCCATGGTACAAGGGCGTTTCTTCAGCCACCAGACCCTTCCCCAGGTATGCTGGAGGTAGCAATGCAAGGGACTGCTAGACTACCTCTGGAGTGAGACAGCTGCCAAGTCTATTAAAGGATAATAGCCATCAATCAAAAGCAGATTGATGTGTTTCTTCAAAGGAAATGTGTCTTAGGCTGCACTCTTCCAGGAGAAAACTGTGATGCGAGGATTTCAGGGAAAATGGTTTGCTTAGGAGGTGATTCCACAAAGCACTGATAAAGGAACGGGGAAGTGATCAAGAAAAGGGAAGAGGTTAACACAGAATGAGTGAAAGAGCAGGTGGCAGCTGGGGACAACTAGGGATCACTCCAGTAGGGAATTTGAGAACATAACATAGAAGCCCCTAGGAGTCACTGCATCTGAAAGGTGCTGCAGAGCCAGGCTCATAACCTGGAATTGGAAGCACAGTGGGGGGACGGTGGGCACACCACTGCCGGTGTCTGTTACAGAGACCAGATTAGTATTAGAAAAGGTTTTTGGTTACATCTCCATCTTGGATCAATTAATACATTTTGAGGTAGCTGTTCAGCTCACGATGACCTCCCTTCCTTTGGGAATGTTCTCAGTGGCCGCACTTTTGTTGCATGTCCCCGCCTCCCTGATCTTAGCTGACCAGTCCAGTGACAGGTACTTTCCTCCAACTGGACCACTCAAATTTTTTTCTCCTGAAGTCGCATAGCAAGAATGAAACATGAAACAAAGAGACACAAGGACTTAAAGTCACCGCACATGGATCCTGCAGAAAATCCATAAACTTTGGTGATAATCCTACAGTTGTTCTGCCCACACTCCCATGCCCACCTCACCACCTGCCCAGGTTTTGGCTGTTCAAACTTCTTCCTGTTCTATATACACTTCTATTAAATTCTCTCTCTCTCTCTCTCTCTTTTTTTTTTTTTTTTTTTTGGTTATTTTGTCAGGACAGTCAAAGTTTTTCTATTGCTTGTTATTAAGACAAGGTTAAGATGTGTTTATATGGGCTCAGTTTCAAAAGCCCTGATAACCTGAATACAATAGCACGATTCCAGGTTTTTGTCTAACACAGTGGCATTTATTGATTGAATCTCCTTTCAGCCCCACCCAACACGCATGCATTAGTGCAGAGTGATTGCCATCCAAAGGGGAAATCCTGGCAAAATGGCAGTGACATTCAACATTTTTTAAAAGTATATTTACATATCTTCATAGAGCATGTAAGCAAAAGCACACAATTCACATATTTAGTTAGATTTTAATGGGAACAAAGCAGTTAATCCCAAGCTTTCTAGTATAATAGAAATCTGTTTGCTTTTTGAAAAACAAAATGGGAGTTTAAACTGTGAGTTAAGTAATTCTTTGGACAGCGGGCACCCATACCTCAGTATATTAAATGCGTTCCAATCATCCACTCTGTTCATTAGAGAAAAGTAAATTTACTTAGCCACTAAATACCAAATGTTCACTTAGAAAACATTAAGAAATGTGATCAAGGAATTTTCTTTCTTGTGAAATAATTGCTTCAAAGCTGCATAAACACAAAGTGCACATTTTCCCGGAGAACGGGGAAGCAAGCCTCGGCAACCAGCAGATTTATGTGCTGTTGAAAACTACTTTTCCCTTCTTAAGCCAGCCCCAGCATTTCTCTTAGTCTGTCTCTCGTGCATGGATTGTTGTCTTACCAGAGGAAAAGCCTGTGGCAGGATTCACGTCCAGGTTTCTGATGGAATAATCTAGTTTTGACATCCATGCACATGTGGTTGATAGTCAGACATGAAAGCTTGGAGCCCAGAGAGATGGACAGAGTTCTAGACTTGAAGTCGGGAGATTTGGTACTTTCTATGGTCAGCATATATCTTGCTGTGCAACTTCGGGTAAGACACTTCCCCATTCTGTGTCTCAATTTCCTCACTATAAAGAGCTGATCAGAGATTTTATTGAGTTCCATTCTATAAATTAATGCTTCCCTAAGTCAGTGACAGTCATCATTTAAGACATGATACTTTGGTACTCCTGAGTTCCATCTTTAATGGCATTCCTCCTCTCTTTCTATAATACTAATAGTAGTAGCATGGGTGCCAACACAGCATGATGCTGACACATCTGTGATACTTATCATAGGACAGGCACCGCTATTAACCCCTCACATGAATTTACTTCCTTAATCCTCACCATCCTTATATGAGATAGGTGATATGATTGACTCCAGGTTGCAGATGGAGAAACTGAGGCAGAGAGAGACAATAACCTAACTAAGTTCCCATGGTAAGTAAGTGAATAAAAATTTAAAAGCCCATAGCACTTGCCAACAGACTTAAACACTATGTATGTAGTCTCTCTTATAATAATCCACATCTGGAAAAACACTGAAATTTTATTTTCATTTTCCTTTCAAACCTCTGTCCTCTTTATGATATGATTCAATCTTTTGAGAATTGTCATGAAGTTTAAAAAAATAAGTCAATGAATATTAAACAATTGTGTGTGTGTGTGTGTGTGTGTGTGTGTGCGTGCGTGTGTGTTAGGCACAACAGGAGAGAATGGAGGAGGTATTGACCCTGTCCTCTGAAATCTTACAGTTTAATTCAAAGTTAGACCCATATAACCTTGATTGCCCCCTTGCCCTGGTGGTAGGGAAAAGAACATCCAGAGCCATAAAAGGTTAACTTGCTATCCAAATAACCCATCTTCTTTTTGCTGCTGCCTGTTCCTGGAGCTGAGTGAATCCTTGCCCATCCAGTGACAATGGGGACAGGGGTGGAAGAAATAGGATGTGGTAGCACCCCAGACAAGCTCTGCAAAGACCTGGAATTGGTCTAACATGTGGTTCTGGAGGCAGTCCCAATTCATGTTTGACTTCCTCTACAAAAATCCTCATTCACCCTAATTGTTTGAAAGACTCTCAGCAAGTGACTCTCTTTGGCCTCTCACATGCATGACATCTCACCCTCAGCCCTAGACATTTGCCATCCAGTGCCTTCTACCATGTTGATCAGGGCCCAGTCAGACCTCTTTCACTGGACTATAGGTTCCTCAAGGACAGGGGCAGTGTCTTCATTCTCCCTGACTTTGACATACACCCTGAATAGACTCCTGAAGACAGCAAAACTTACTGATTAAGCAACAAACAAATCAGCATAAAAGATGACCTTTTCAGTTGCAAGAGTTAAAAACTAATCTGAAACTAGCTAACCAAAGAAGAGAATCCATGTTTTCATGTAATTACTAGAATGAGAACTTTAGGACCTCAAATTCTGTCTCTATCTTCTCTTTAATTCCTTAGTGTAGCTCTTTTTTCAGGTTTGTTCTAGTGGCATAGTAGCATCCAGCAATTCCAGGCTTCTCTTCCACGAGTAAAGCAAATTCAGACAAAAAGAAAAATATATATATATTTTTAGTGATTTCCACCAATTTTCCATGTCTGCCTCGTCACTTGGCCAAAGATGAACCAGTCACAGCATCTGGGAGATGGAGGTCACCAATGGTCAAGCATGGACTTCAGGTGTCCTCCTTGAACTGGGAACTGACACATACTGTCTGAAATCAAGGAAAGGAAATGCCATTCAACACGAAGCTGGAAGGGCTACCAGAAGGGAGAAGGGAAGATGGATGTTAGCCAGGCAAAATGCCCTAGTGCTCCTCAGGAGGGACACTGAAACTGAGACCTAGCAAATTGTCAGATGCAATAGCTGGCTTGTACAAGGTAGAAAGTAGAATCTGACTTCATAGATGTCTGGACTGTCCTCTATAAAATATGATTTGCTTGATGTCTACCAAGTATATACAAAATGCTCAGTCAGATTATTGATAGTGGGTCAGAGAGTAAAGTGTGAACTAGTTCCCCAAGTTCAGTTGCTTTAACCTGCCCACCATTTCTTGAAGGAAGGTGTCAGCTCCCTCCATTGATTCATGAGAACATAGAAACTGAAGGTGAGACCTATGCTCACAGAGCTAGTCAGTGGTGGAACTGGGATTTGAATCCAGGACATCTCTGGAAGACTATCTCTGAGACGTCTGCATGGAGGGAATGCTACTGGTTTCCTGGGCCCTAACAGCTTACCTAAAGTGCCCTTTGCAAAGCTGCTGTCAGTTGCAACTGCATTTATACCCTGGACAGTTGCTTCCTGGTATTAGCACATTCTTTGCGGGAAGGTTTCTCTTAATGTCAGCAAGTGGAAATGGCTTATTTGTCCCCTGATGGCCCATACTGTAGTAAAACAGACTCACTCCCCATTAGGGGGCAGGATAGTGTGGTCAGTGATTGCTTTTAAAAACAAAAACTGTGGGTGCCTTGGTGGCTCAGTGTTTTAAAGCCTCTGCCTTCTGCTCAGGTCATGATCTCAGGGTCCTGGGATTAAGGCCCTGCATCTGGCTCTCTGCTCAGCAGGGAGCCTGCTTTCTCCTTTCTCTCTCTGCCTGCCTCTCTGCCTACTTGTGGTCTCTCTCTCACTCTATCTGCCAAATAAATAAATAAGTCATAAATAGATAAATAAATACATACATACCTACATACATACATAAATAAATGGAAACACTGTGGCAATAAACGATTTTGGAAAGAACCCACTGTCCCCCTCTTTCTCTGTGTCTCTTCGTTGCTTTACTAATTTCTATTATTCTTAAAGGAAGGACTCAGCAGTTAGATGAACAAATGCAGGGCTCCCAAGGTGGTGGTTGCTGCTGTCTCTTGGCACTTACTGTGCTGGTGACAAGCATGAAAAATAAAATTAGGACCGTTATGCCTTATATCTCTAATAGCCACCTGGATTCTGTACACTCACTTGCTAGACCCCAAAAAGTGGAAAAAAACACTAGCAGCCCCCCTATAGCCACCCTGAAATCACAGGGCTTCTCTCTCCGCGCCCTCTGAGAATGAGAGATAATGGCCATTAGGCTCCAGGAATATGGCCATTAGACTCCAGGAATGTGGCTAATGGCTCCAGGAATGTGGCTAGGTAACCACACCCGGAGCTCCCTACCAGACCAGTTGAACCCAGGAATGTGGCTACATTGAAAGACTCAACCTTCCCCCTTTCATGCTGAGCCTTGCAAGAGGAAGTGCCCCTCTGTGGTTTCGGTTAATAAGCACGGGAACCAATCAGATCATGCTGGTGTTCAAATTTGAATGTTAGTCAATAAGAGTCCAAGTACCGCAAAAAGTTCTCAATTTGTTTGTACCTGTCTATAAAAAGCTGTAAAATCTGCTCCACGAGGCCTCTTAGCGTCACCGGTATCGAGTGCGTGGAGGTCCGGGTTCGAACTCGCAATAAACGACCCTTGCCCTTTGGCTTTGGCTCTGGACTCTGGTGGTCGTCTTTGGTGGGGGGGGTCTCAGAATCTGGGGCATTTCACTGGTTTAGCTCACCTTTCACTGAAGACCATTAGAACACTAAGGCCAGGAGTCTTGTCTCCTCTGTCCCCCCAGCTCCTTGCCTTAGGTCAGATGAGCCATGGCACTCAGAACCCTGGCAAAGAAACCATTAAAAGCACAGACACAACATTTGGAAGTATTGTTGCCTCACCCTGCCCACAACTTGCCGACTGGTTCAAAGGCCACACAACAGAAGAACAAACACAGCTCAGCCACTAAGCACAGGTAGAAACTCTGACAGACAACAGTCGGGTTCTGCCCACAGAAACAAACCACTTAGCAGGACAGACACACTTGAAATAATCACAATGATAACTGTACGTTTAGAAACTGTGATAAGTGCCATGAAATAAAAGGAGAAGGGTCTATGGGGAGTACAGCAGGGGTCCTGGCCCAGTGGAGGGTGCTCTGATATTTAAAGGTCATCAGAGGACACTTCCATGAAATTGGCAATAGAAGCAGCATAACAAACTGACTGCCTAAGCGGGACTAGAGCTGGACCGTTTGTTCTCTGCATGGTCCTGGACCATTCCCCCTCTTTGTAAAACAGGGCTGTGATAATAATAGTGCTCACTCACCAGCTTGTTATGAGCACTGATGAGTTAAAAGTGGCAAAGTGCTTAGTAGGGGGCCTGGTATGAGAATGCCACAGAGGTGTTTGCTGACTGTAAAACTCAGAGGCCCGAAGGAGAACTGGAATAGTGAGACCAAGAGTGAAGAAGCAGTTTTAGATGGAGAGGACAGCACACATGTAGTTCTCTGAAGCTGGGGAAGTGCAGATTGCTGAGGTGCAGGCCCACATGCAGTGCATGGCACAATGGAATAGGGCTGATCTTGGCAGGAGCATGCTCTGGTTCATTGCAGAGACAAAGTGGAGCTCCTGAGGGCTTGAAACAGAGGACTATGGTCACAGTATTCGTTTCAGGAGATGTAGCTGATTGAAACATAGGGACAAAAGAAGAGAGGAGAAGTAGAACAGGAAACCACTATCTGGCTTTAGCTTCTTGTTTCCTTTTGCACCCTTCCGGTGGCTGGGAATGGATGAGGTTATTCTAATGGTGGGCAACTGTATCCCTCAGATGAGAAGCATCAGTCCCACACATGGTAGGTAGAAGGTGGGGCAGCATTCTCTAGGTGCAGCACATAGTCATATGACCTCTTGGGTGGCCCTCTCTGAAACTAGCAGAGCCCCAAGGGAAATGTCATACTCCATTTTGCTCCTTGAGCCCTTGAGTACAGGATAACTTCCTTTCCACCAGTTTCTGCAGAACTGGGATCTGATGGACCATGATGATGCCACCTTAGGTAGAATTAGGGACCTAGCTGAGAAGAATAGTTTCTGCCATCTCCTGTATGATTCCCTTTTTGGTGGGAGTAGGGTCTTAAAACAAAAACAAAAACAAAAACAAAACACACACACAAAAAAACTGATATTCTGAGGAAAGCAAAGGAACACTTTGACTCTTTTAAATTTACTTATTTAATATAAATAGAGCAGATCAGGAAATTGCAGAGATGTTATGAATAGGAAATACAGATGTTTCAAATTAAATGTGTAAACCTGGAACACATGTGATTTTTAATATATTCAAGATGTAATCGTCCCCTGTCATTCTGGTATTTTAATCTTGGTTCCATTACATTTGTCTTTACAATGTCAAGTGGAGAATGCCAAACACCAAGATATTTAAATTAGATCAGCCTGACCTGAGATACACATTTTATATAAAGCTATCGTGAACCTGGTGATCCAATTTCTAAGACTTAATATGTTTGATGATTAAAAATGTGGGGAGGGGACCCTTGAGAGTCCCCAGACTTGCTATGTTACTGTCATCTCCAAAATGCATTTATTTCATTAGAGTACCTGTCTCGGCCCATGACCTTTTCCAGAAACTGATATTGATTAACTCACAAGCCTAAAAGTTAAAGTTCAGATTGTATTTGTCACAATGTTTGTCACTTTTCATCTTACCAGTTAATGAATGCTTCCCACCAAATGTCTTGAGTAAGGGGCTCTGGAAACCCAGTACAACCAAAGTCAAATGCCACCCTGAATATTATGGTAGAGGGTTAGGATGGGGAGGCATTGCTCAGGATTGAGGCCTCTAAAATCAATGGAGGAATTCTCCTTTGCTACTATCCCCTGACATGGGGAAATGGGTACATTCTAGGATATGCTCATCAACAACCTAATTTGCCATTCAGTTCACATATCAGCCAAGACTAAGATAAATGGAAAGATATTTATATGAAATTCTTCATTAAGAAAAGCTCATCATCTTGTTTCATGACCACTGAAAGGGTGATCATAATAAATGATTTATAATGGGAGGATTTTAAATATTTATTCAAAACATTGCATTTGGTGATGTTACTACATTAGGTCATTTTTATAACTACTCAAGCTTGAAATACATTGACCTCAAGGTGAAATAATTGGAGACCACCAAACTTCTTCTTCTGGCAAAGCTGGAAGCAGCATACTTTCATCAGTCCCAAGTCCTACCTAGGTGCAAATTATTGTTTCCAAGAACTCATCTGTAGTGAGAATGAATGGGGGACATGCCTGTCTACAGGGCCATGGACATCTTCCCTTCACTTTGTTAAACAGTAGGCAAATTCCTACTCAGGATAATAAAGAACAACGGCAACAAAAAAACCTTTTACACATATAGAGCTGTTCATCAATGGAATTAATTGGATCAGCATATAGTGAGCTCTTTCACATGAGGAGTGTGCAAACAGAATCTAGCTAAATACATTTTGGAAAATCTGCAAGAGCAACCACCTGAGATCTCCTTCTACTCAGAGATTCTGTAATTCTATGATTCTAAGCAGCACTGAATGCAACACACATATCTGTCTTGGAAAGAGATAAAGGCAAATATTTATTGAGGACTTAGTATGATAAACAAGCACTTTGGCAGGCACAGGCAGGGGAAATAGACAACAACAGAGCCTCAGGGTTTAAGGGATGGCAACCAGCTGGGAGATTTTCTTTTCCTCTTTAGAAGCAGGTAGCCACCAAACCCCCTGTTGACTTTTAGGGCCCTTTCCTACTGCATCTCTCCTCTGCCTCTCTTACTTCCTGTGTCACCAGGAGCAAACCCAGTTTTGGTTCAACGAGAGCCCCATGCCTGAGTCTCAGCACCCAGCAGTTGGTGGAGCATGCAGCAAGTGCAAGCAAGGCCCCAAGCCAAGCTCATGTCAGCAGGAAGTGGCATTATTCATTCAGAATGACTCAAAAACTAACTCACAGCAGGACCAAGCATCTGACCCAATCAGCAAAACAGGACAATTTCCCCCAACTCTTTACCCAGTAGAACATGCTGACCTGCAGCTGGACCCCAGATTCCCAGAGACTGAGCTAAGTTTTTGCTGACAAGTCTGCTAACTCTTAGATGATTCTGTCAGTCTGTATCACCTAAAACCTCCAGGCCAAATATAGTTCTTTCTTTCTTGTTCATTTCTTTGTGTCCTCAGGTTCAAGGCCCTAATACTTCTAGTATAAAAATTTTGTAAGATATGTAAATGGGATAGTTTCACAGGCAGAATTCAAATCCTAACATGTATCATCCCCCAAATCTCAGTGCATTACAATAAACAATCATTTATGTCTTGCTTATGGGTTTGTAGTTCAGAGACGGCTGGCTAGCTTTGGTTGCCTTAGGTTCAGAGATATGAACTTGTGTATGTCTTCTTATTTGAGAACTGATGGCTAGCTGGGGCATACTCTTTCCATGGCAGAGTGTAGAAGTAGAAGAGAATGGGCAGAAACCCTACCAAAAATAACAAAAATACCCAAAACATAAACCAAAAACAAACAAGCAAGCAGCAAACAGACCAAAAAAAAAAAAAAAAAAAAAAAAAAAAAAAAAAAAAAAAAAAAAAAAAAAAGTACCAGGCAAAGAAGATGTTTCCTCAGGAAAAAAAAAAAATCTGCTAGCAAACTATGGTGGTATCTTTCTCAAATAAATGGAGGAAAATCAGGTCTTCCTTACCACACCCTACCATGACCCACTCAGTTTGCACAATCACATACTTAAGGGATTTTTTTTAATCCTTGGTGAGACACGATAAATTTTGTGTGGGGTAAAAGATAGCCTATCTTTCTAAGCCTCTCAGAGATGCCATTATCATTGCTAATGCTCCCATATCTGCCAATAAAATCTTTTATCTGTGTATGAAGACCTTCAGGACAAAACTGACTTGAGAAACCACAGTCACCGAGTCCTAAGAGGAGCAAATACAAATACCATGATTTTCATGGCTAAGTGAAACCAGAGATAGGACCAGTAACACCTCAAATGACAATTAAAAATGGTGGGTACTGGGGACACCTAAAGTGTGGAGCACTGGGTGTGGGGAATGGGGAATGAATCTTGGAACACTGGAAAAAAAAAATTTAAGTAACAATAAAAAAAATGGTGACTTCTCATCATAAATCAATAAGGTTTTTTTTTTTTTCTTTTTTTCCTTTCAAACACCAAACAAACTCAAAATTAATTTGTGGGAGAAAAAAAGAAAAAGAGAATTCACAGACATATTTAAAGCCTCTGGGGTTAGGACACCTGGGTGGCTCAGTCTTTCAAGTGTTTGACTCTTGGTTTTGTCTCAGGTCATAGTCTCAGGGTTGTGAAATCGAGTCTCAGGTTGAGGGTCTGTGCTGAGCAGGGAGTCTGCTTGAGATTATCTCTCTCTCTCTCCCTCTTCCCTTCCTCCTGCTCACATACTAAATACATACATACATACATAAAGTCTTTAAAGCCTCTGGTGTTTATCTGTCTATATAATGTCAGCTAAGCAAGTCATATGGCCAATGAGGTGGGAGTATATGTTTTGTATTCACTGAACTAAGGCAGGAAATGAAGAGAAGGAAGAATTGTGAACAAATACTATCAACCAACTTAGACTAAATAGTGTTTTCTTCATGAAGTTGTAGAAGTCACATCAGAAAAAGTACTTAGTTTAGTACCTGCTATATAGTAAGTACTCAATAAAAGTGAACTAAAAGTGTTATTTTGATATTCTCACCTCAGTAAAAGAAAGGCAAACGGTGGCACTAACCACATTAACCTACCGAAGAACTGCATTTCTTCTTTGGACAGACCATCTCCAGGAAGGAACATTATGCTGTATATGGAGCCAATGCCTGACTTTGCATGAAAACAATTTGTTGATTTGTAATGGGTTATCTTTTGACACAATGACTTACCAAAGTTTCCAGGAGCCTATTTTAAGAAAATAACCAGAAGGATAGGAAAATATTTTTGTGTGAAGATGTTTGGCAATGCCTTTTTATAATGGCAAAAAATAAGAACATGTCTAGAAATTTAAAATTTAAATCCATTCAAGTTAGTATTATAAACTTTTTTAAATGATCTTTTTCTAAGGATATCTAATGAGATAGGAAAATACACTTAATATAATGATAAATAAACAAAGCAGAATATAGAAATGTACAATATAGTCCCAATTTTGTACAACATTCAGGTATCTATCATTAAGAAATTATTGGATGGGAGCTTTAAAAATGGAAATATTGACTAGCTAGAATGATGAACAGATGACATACCCTGAGTACTTTGATTTCCTTACCCCTTTCCTTATATTTTCTGAATTTCCCACAGGAAAGTAATTAGACAAAATGTTTTGAAGTAGTTAAATTGGTCCCCAGGATGCTCAACTCTGGAGGTCCTCTATCAAACCCACTAAGAGTTTGGACGTGTCTCCTGGAACTGAGAGTTCCTTGAAAGAATTGATGCTGCCTCAGCTCACTGCCATTTCTCTCTCCACCCTCTAATTAGAAACAATCGATGTGAATGGCATCCACATCCACTGTTGAATCAACAGTTCTATCAGAAAGACACCGCTCGCCTATTAGTGATACTGATGGTCTTATTAAAGAGGATGAGATTTCATTTTATTTGATTATTTTCTAGACCTTGAAAATTACATTTGGACAGGAATCTAACTAACCTTGTTATCAAGGTCTATGGGAAATAGAGTGGAGACATCCAATGATGGAGAACTAAGTTTCCCCACTTGGGTGCCCATTTATTATGCTATGTAATTCTTTTGGGCTCACATGACTTAGAAGAATGAATTCGGCTCATAACATCCAAAAGACAGTCAGCACTGAACAGTCTTTAGAAACCAGGCTTCAAAAACTTCCTCTAGTCAGGAAGTTGGGCACAGCTCGTAGGCTCAGATCACTTTTTAGCTCCTTTCAGTAGGGAAGACACACATCCTTTACTCTTCAATAACCACTGGGCAAATATCCTTTGCCCTCAGGAGTCAAATCTTCAGGGCTGCCAGGTAGACAGCATGAGGCAGGTATTTTCTGGGCAGATTCTCCTGACATTTCCCCCAGTGTTACCTTTCTTGCAGTCAAACTCGGGCAATTTGTCTCCTCATTCAGACCCAATTGCACTCAGGACAGTTTCCGTTTATAACTCCCAAATTAAACTGATCAATCTGCTTAAGTCCCTCTTTTTGGACAGAAACCTCATATGCCAGGTTTCTTCCTGGAGCACATTTTTACGTCCAAATTAGAAACCCTGAAAAATTGATTTCGTAATGGAAAGCCTGACAGAGTCTCAACTATCAGAACTCAAGCAATCAGCAACTAGCCTTACGCTGCCAAAGATGCCTATCATTTCCTCAAATAGTTATTATTTAATATCCATCTCACATTTGTTTGTTTGTTTGTTTGCTTGCTTACAAATATCAGGCTGTGTAGTCTTTGTTGCAAGCTCTCTATATTTGTTCTGATGCCTTGTTCCAGGAAAGTGGGTGTTTGGAGACAAAGCCATGCTACAAGGGGTTCTGCACTGGGCTCCCTCAGTGGAGGCAAATGACCACAGCCACTGAAATGCAATTCACGTTGTGATAGAGACTGTGGAACATTGTGCTCTGCTCTCAGGCAATGCTCACAAAAGCTCAGCAGAACACAGCAGAACTTTCCAGTGTGATCATCTTCTGGAGGGCAAGTCCAAAGGAGATATGATGGCCACCAAATTTGACCTTCGAGAGACTTACTCCCTCCGTATATATATGTCACATATATATTCCCTCCTCACACCTGGGGGTGGAGATTTAACATGCAAATGAAATGTATGGTGTATCAAGAAGCATGTTCTGTCAACTGGGCCTGCAAGTCCGATTCCCTGTGTTTCCCCACGCCTACATGCCCTCCTTCCTGCCTTGGGTCCTTTCCCTGCTTATTGTTCAAAGGCCAAGCCTTTGTCATAACTCTGTCTCCCTTCAGAGGCAGCTGTTGCTCCAATAAAGCCTTGCCTGTGCCCTTAAATTCTGAGTCCAGCCTTGTTTCTACTGTTGCTGCGTCCAAGGACCCAAGTCTGTAACACTCTGACATTATTACCCCAATGACTCTCCACTCGGCCCTGTTTCCATTGCCTCCCGAAAAGGTGGGTCTCCTCAGCTGAAGCCTAAGCATTTGACCCAGAAAAACTGCAAGGTCCTGTGAGTTGTTGTGGTCCTTCTTTTTGTACATATAGCCTGACACAGTGTCTCCTCTGGGCTCTCAGCCCCTGCTCACAGAGTACTTTCACTCCACCTTCCAACTCCTACATCTTGTGGAAGACTTGTCCTTTGAATCCTACCCTTTGTGTTTTCTCTTCCTTCTGTATTGGGTTAACATTCTATCAAGAGCCAGCAAACACAGAGTAAGTATATATAGAAAGTCCATCAGCCTTCCCAAACTGACTTTAGTTTAGAAAATAGCGATAGGGCACATTGTAAAATTAAGCAGTTATTTAAGAATGGCCTCTGTGTGTTCTGCTGGAAAATTCATCTGGAGCATAACTGATTTATAAGCAGAGGTGTTCACTACACTGTTAGACTGGGTTGCATCCTCTTCAATTCCAGCAGGAGCTATCAAGGGTCCCCTAAGCAAAAGTTACCTGTTCTTTGCCTAACTCTGGCTCTAGTGCCCTCCTTAGAGGACAAGACAGACTTAGTGCATACCTGAAATATACTTCGGTACTCCCTATGTCAGCACTAAGAAGGAGATTTAATTAAGCCTATCAGTCCTCCTTGAAAGCCAGTTAAGGTATCTACTGGCTCCTAATAGAGTTATCCTCTTGATTTTGGCTTGTATCTATCAGAGTCCTCTCAGATTGGAGGTATATCTGAGTTAAGACCTCAAGGGCTCAAGGACAATCCCCTACCTCAGTGGAGAGGTTTGGCCCTTCAGACTCCCTGGCTAGCAGGAATCTGGACCTTCTGCTTCTCTTACTGGGACATCAACCCAGATACTCACCAGGGCTGCTAAGAACATTATATGCCTGCACCTTTAGGGTTGCTCATGTTGGAGTTCTCTTTGTCATCCCAGAGATCTGGCCATTCTGATTAACTCCTCACCTCTCTCCTTACCAGTCTTTCCTGTGGATTTTGACAGCTGGTGAGCAGATGTCACACCTCTGACTTGTCTCAGCCCCCACTGCTCTCAGAGATCTCAGTCAAATTATGAAGTTAGCCATATTCGTCTCTGTGTTCCTAGAGCTCTCTTTCCTACCTAAGTCTCTAACTCTGCTCTAAATCCCTGAAAGTATTGCAAATTGGAGCTCAGTGTGGAGAAATTCTGGTAGGGCCTTGGATGTTGTTCCCAAGGTGATGGTGGTGCCTGCAAACCTGACAGCTAGGCAGCTAGCAGCCTCTGGCAGCAAACCCACGCTGGGCCCTCTTCACTGTGGCTCAGCCCACCGTGGGCCATCTTCACCGTCCTAGAGCTCAGTTCTTCCTGCTTCTCCATGGAAGCTTTTACTTGATCCAGGCTGTAGATTGAAAATATCCAGTAATTCACCAAGTAGCAGGCCTAAGAGAGGTATGAGGGTCTAGTGCATACTTTGCCAATGCATCTAGAAGGCTAAAGCTCATAGCCAGCAAAGAGAATTGAATCAGATCAATTCATAGCTAAGCCCATTGGAGCAACACAATTTATTTACGAAATTGTATAATTTCTGTCCAAAATATAGTCAGCAGCTTGCTGCTTCCTCACCTTGATGCATATAGGCTGTTGAAGCTTTTTTTTTTAAAGGCACTGTGCAAATGATCTCAATGCCCCTTTGAGGCAATCTCCCACTACCCCTGCAGCAAAGATGCCAAATAGAAGAATATTAAATAAAAATCAGATGAGCATTTCTAGCCTGATGTCTTCAACAGCTTGGAGCCTTGGTTTTCCTCACCTGTAAAATTGAGTTGTTGTCATGAATTAGTATTATAGATACTAATGTTTAAATTCAACTGGGAGAACTTTTAAAGTAAAGAGGAATGTGGTAGAATTGTCCCTCAGCCCATATCCACTCCTAAGTATTACATGTTTTATTTAAGTTTGAATGAAATACCCTGACACTTATATTTAGATTTTTCTTTTGTTTCTTTCAGTGACCCAGAATTCCACATTCTCATATTCAAATGTATGCCAGAGCCAAAAAGAAATGTAAATGAGTGTAGTTACTGGGCTAAAACAATAGGGAGCAGTATGATGTGAGTAGAATTAGAGTCACCTGCCTAATTCATTCAAAATACTTAAAAAAAATTTTTTTAATGCTATGAGATTGGATTTAGCAAGTGTCACTGCTTTGTGACTGTACCTACATAATGAGTTTAGGGTGTCTCTGCTGTTGCCTATATTTTGCTGATTCTTAGAGTTTGTTTAGTTTTGGTTTCTGTTTTGTTTTGAGCCCTCAAAAGGCTCAAAATTACTCTCTGCATGTCAAAGTTAGATATTTGGGATCCTTGAAGGTGAGCTATTGCATTTAGATCTAGGAGGTCTGGGAAAGTAGAAAAATATCCAAAGGTGCGACGAATCAGAAAGAATTTTTGAATCTAGAATAAAAGTGCATCAAAGGCTTTTGCTCTTGCTGAACTTTGTGGGGAGGAACTTCCTGGGACCCATAGAAATATGGGCCAAACGATTCTCCTTGGAGGTGAGATAAAGAAGCCTGATTCTCCCCCACTTGATGTCTTAGCTTTGGGAAGATAATGACATTTTCCAAGTTAACATGAGCCTACTTTGTCATCTTCTTTTCTGGGTTCTCATGGAACCCACAGAGGATACACAAAGACAGGGATGGATCTAAGTCAACATTATAAGCATCTCACAGGGTTTACCCATGGGTGTCTCTGTCTTGCTCTCCTGTTCTTCCATTTCTATCAGAGCAGTGGCAAAAATCATATTCTTTCTTTTCTTTTCCTTTGTTTTCTTTTCTTTTTCTTGTTCTTGGTAGTTGTTTACCTTCCCTTGGGATCAATTACAAAGCATGTTACCAAATCCTGTAGATTTTTCCAACCACACCCTCCAGAGTCTGTGCCCTACCTCTTCTTGGTCTGTTTAGCCCAAAAGGGACATGGACAGGTCCACACAAGCAAATGGCCATGGAGAAGGGCTTGGAAACCTAGGCATGATGGGGGGCATACTTCTTGTTTCTCCTCTCTGCTTCTCTGTAGGACAGCCCTGATTACCCAAGCTGGCTTCTGCCCAAACATGAAGATGTTGATTGACAGGGATCATCTTCTTCATCAACCACATCCAAAATACCTTAAGGATTTTCTCTGATTGGCTTACATGCCTCAAGTACTCATCTGTGGACCTGCCCCTGCTAAGGAATAGCCTGGTAAGAAAGTTCCATTTTAGTTGTCCTTAAAGGGTGGGATCCTATAATCAGGAGCCCTCTCAAGGCATACAGTTAGAAGGAAATAAAGTCTACAGGGCTGACTTCTGGCTGTGCTCTTTTGCTGCTGTCCTACAAGGGCACAAGCTGTGTGATGGTGGTTGTGGAGGTGTCAAAATGAGCCAGTTTTCTTCACCCAGAAGCCATGAATGACAGAATAGTAATAGAAAAGGGGAGTGGGGGAGGAAGCCCGCAGAGCTGAACCATTGAAAACAAACACCCCAAAACGAAAGTGCTCTGTGAGTGAGGAATAACAGCCGATTCCGGCCTGAATTGGGGCTAGAAAGAAGATAAACACAGCGGAGCCCGGGGCAAGGCAAGGAGACTTTTTAAAATCTTTTATTTTCTTTCTTTTCCCGCTGCCCGGACTCCCTCTGCCCCGCTGGGCCCCCGGCCCTGGCGCGCGCGCACCCGCCTGGGCCTCCGCCCCGGCGGGCCCCAGACGCGGCCCGTGCCCAGCCACCCTGGCCTCCGCCCCAGCGGGCCCCGGCCCCGGGCCCCCGCGCGCGCGCGCATGCAGCCACCCAGGCCTGCCTCTGCCTGCCTCCGCCTGAGCCGCCACAGCTGCCAGGAAAGCAGTGGGAGTGGATTCTATCCTGCCCTTCTCTCCCATTTCTCTCCACACCGTGGGCCGCGTGTAGACCCCCCCAGGGGAAGACGTTTTTTACAGACTTTCGTGGGACCAGAGAGGCCCCAGGTCCCTGGGGGCAGACAAAGTCGCGTGATCCAAAAGGAGTTGTGGCTTAGAGGTGCAGGAGTGAAACGACAAGCGGGGACGGGGGCAGAAATCAATACAACATCTGCACCAGCCCGGCTGTGACAGACTGCCAACTGGGAGGCTGGAAAGAGCCCCTCCCTGTGTAGAGGCTCGCTCTGGGAAGGAGGTCTGGGCACAGACATCCTGCTCTGACTTGACTTCTTCAACTGCTGAAAAATGACACAAAAGAACAACGCTCAGCTACCAGAGAATTGCAGCCTGATAGTCTGGTTGCCATTGAGACAGGCCTCTAGCAGGGGAGCCAAGAGACTCAGCCTACTTGGAAGGACTGAAAGGGAAGGACACGCCCTGCCCCCAGAAAGCTGGCCAGAAGCTCAGGAGGACAACATTGCAACAATGCAAAACCCCAAATCGGGGGAAAGGCAATTTATTAAACTCCTGGCACTAACTACAAGTACCAAAAACTCTACAACTCATTGATAAAGTTTTCCACCTCATTTACTTTTTTAAACTTTTTTCTAGTTTTACTTTAAAAGCTTACACTTTAAGCTTAAAATTACATTCTCATGGTTTTTCTTCTTTCAATTTTTATCCCCCTTCTTATCACAATGTGATACCCAATACAACACCCCATAACATTTTTTACTTTTTTTATATATAATATATATTTTTATTCTTTTTAATTTTTTTTCTATTTTTTTCTTTTTTTTCTTTCTCTTTTTACCCTGAAATTCAAACACACCCCTGTATTTTCTGCTTTTGTTGTTCCCTCTTGTTTCCCTGTTAGCTCTCTCTGTTTCTCCCTTTCTTCTCTCCTCTTTCCTTTATTCTCTCTTTTACGTGTACATGTAGATACAAGCTCCAAGTCAATCCCACATCCTATTCAATACTACCCCTATATAAAACCAGTTCCTATCCCCCTATATCATTTGAAAGTGGGCTCCTCCAACAATAACAGCAAGATAAACTCTACAGCATCTAAACACATTCCTTGCCCACAAGGAATGTCTGCCCTCACCTTCCCACTCTAGTTTGTCAGTGTGCCTGTGTAACTGTCTTTACTTCTATATTATATAAGTACTGGTCTTGGGGGTCATATAGGTTGGGCTTTGCTTTTTGACCTCTTCATTCACCCTTGATAACCTTTTCTTTACCCTGTAAGAGCTTTGTACCATATAAATCCTACCACTGGGCCCCGCTCTGGCACGGGTGTCTTTTCTTGCTTGCTCTCTTCCGTTTTATTTTTTCTTTCCCCTCCCTTTTCGTTGGTGAACTCTGGTTGCTCCAAAACCTTCCAAAGACCAATCCACCTAGCTAGTGTCCGATATATTTAGTCATACACCCCCTCAACCACTCCTCGCCACAATGACACGGAGAAGGAACTCCCAACAGCAGGAGAACCCTGAGACTGCAACCTCGGCTACAGAATTACTGGGAATGAACATAAACGATATGACAGATACGGAATTCAGGGCAGCAATAGTCCAAGCAATAGTCAATTTAGAAAAGAAAATTAGTCTCAAAATGGAAGCCATAGTAACAGAAGTGAAAGCTGAGGTTAGAAAGGCTTTAGACGAGATGCAATCTAGTTTAAATATGCTAACAGCCAGAGTAAGTGAAGCTGAAGATCGTATCAGTGATTTGGAAGACGCACGGAATAGGAAGGAGGAGCAAGAGAAGTCTTGGAGCAAACAACTAAAATCCCAAGAAAACAGAATAAGGGAAATGAATGATGCCATGAAACGCTCCAATATCAGAATTATTGGAATCCCTGAAGGAGTTGAGAAA